>VDFB02103234.1:0-19389 GCA_007258455.2 Sequoia sempervirens | reverse complement strand
TAGTCAGCATCGTTCCACCAAGATGGTTTCACTTTCGGCTCCCAATTTCTTGCTTCTGGTAGAGTAATAAGTCTATTTGCAATAAGCTCTCTCATTGCTGATTCCAAGGTTTGTCCTAATGGTGTAAATCTCCGTCGATTGGATTGTCTTTGATATGGTGGTGGCCGAGATTTTCCATTATTTTTGTTATTGTTTTGAGTGGTACCTTGATTACTGTTATGGTTGCTAGTTTGATTTGTTTTCACGGTTGTTGCTGTCAAATTGAATACTGGTTTTGTATTTTGCATGTCAGTTGTAGCATCATTATTTCCAGCATTTCTATTTTTCTACCAAAATTTAGGCTTGTCATTATTTCCATAGTGATTTGAGGAATTGGTGTTGTTTGATGTATCATTGTAATGTTTGATCACTCCTCTTTTGACTAAGGCTTCTTCAATTTTAAGCCCTTTCTCAATCACCTTTTCAAATGTCAGGGGACATTGTAGATCTAGTCTATAACTCATGTCATCATTTAAGTTGTCGATAAATAATTCAATCTTTTCCCCTTCAGGTATAGATCGAGGATATATAGCGAGCAACTTTCACCAACGTTGTAAGAATGATAGGAATGTCTCTCCCTTCTTTTGTTTCATGTTGTACAAATATTTTATGGATATGTCATGTTGAATGTTGAAGGAAAACTGTGTGATAAATCTGTTGACCAGTTCTTCAAAGGATCAAATCCCTGGTTGTAATTTGGAGAACCATTCCATACAATGTGCTCCTAAACTCCTAGGAAATAACCTCATTAGGTAAGTGTCTTCCTGTGCAAACTCTAAACTCATTGTTATGAATTCCCTTACATGGTTAATTGGATCTATCTTTCCGTTGTATTTTTCATATTTGGGGAACTCATAATGCCTAGGGAAGGGTATCATGTCAACACTCAGATGAAAGGGATAAGGACAAATGTCATGTAATGAATACCTCTTTGTGGTTCCCTTTTGCATATCTTGAATTTGTTGTTGTAAGGTTTGCATTTGAGTGGTTAGAGCAACCACTTGATTTGTGTCTTTGTGTTGTTTTGTTTTAGTTGTTCTAGGCGTTTCCTTTAATCGATTGATGTTGAAATCTTTCAAAAGTTTTGCACTCAATTCTGATAACATTAAGAGGTATTTTTCAATATCTTGTTCCAAGACCTTTTCCATGAGTTTATGGAAATTTAGATCTTGTTGGGTGGTTTGTATATCCTCTTGGGTTATTTCATTGGGATCATTTTGATGAAATCAGGAAAAGGGATTTTCTTCAGCCATTATGTTTGGTGTTTCGATTTCCTTTTCTCTAAGTTTTTGTCTTTGTAACCTTGTCAAAATTGGCATACAAATGTTTGTTTTTCACACTAAACTTTGATCTTCTATGTTTGGATAAGTGTCAAATGAATTTTAACAAAGTGAAATAGGATGATATATCCTATTGATGAGACTAAGTTTAAAAATCTGATTATTATGTTTCATTTCGTGATGGTAGGATGATAATATCCTAATGAAGAAAATTAACCTAATAACCAAGATTTTGTGTTTGATTTGTGGAAAATTTAAAGTTTACAAGATCTAGGTTTAATTTGAAAAAGGTTTGATTTGTATGATCTTATTTGTTTCAGGTTTAAGACACTATTGGGACTGTGGAAAATGTTTTTGACTAGTAAAAACCTAAGTTTCTGATGTGAATAGTCTGACAAATGTGTCCGAAATCTCTCTATTTTTATGGTCCTGTGGATGCACTATTATAGAGGGTAGAAACGCTAAAAAATACACTATATGCACTAAAAGATCTGGTGAAAGCGCTATCAAACAATGTAGATGTGCTAAAACAGACTGTGTAAGCGCTAAATTTTCTGGTATTTTGACACTATAAAATTTGTTTTGACAAAATGTAGATGCACTGTGATATTTGTTAGATGCGCTGAAACGAACTGTGTAAGCGCTAAAATAGACTGTGGATGCGCTAACAGACAGGGTGTATGCGCTAAGATAGACCGTAGATGCGCTAAAGTATCTGGTATTTTTCTGACACTGATGAATGTTTATTACAAATTGTAGATGCACTATTATAGAAGGAAGAAGCGCTAAAACAGTTTGTGGATGCGCTATTTCAGGACTATTCAGTGTTATTCTGGTTTTTCTCCTCTCAATGAAAGGACTAATTTTTGGACAAAATATGGGGTACTTTGACAGAGTATTTTTGCTAGTAAATTTCCTGATTCTGATAACAAGCTTAATGTTTCAAATGTTTCCTCTATTGTATGAATTGATCTGGCCTTTTAGAATACTCTATCACTGGTTGCGAAATGGAAGATGTATGAATAGGTTGACTATGATTATGTTTCTGTGAAAGAGCTCTTCTTTGAAAGTAGGCTTGTGAATATAAGGGCTCTATGGCATAATCATCTGTGTATCCCCTAGAAAAATCGTGAAATCTATGGATGAAGGTTCTATGGTGAAGTAATATTTTCTTGTTTTGATACAAATTTTTTCTTCTTTCCAATAGTTTCTTTTGACTAAGTTGTTTCTTTGGTTTTTTGATTCTTGTTGTAAGGGTTTTCTTGACAAAGTTTGTGGACTTCCAATCCCTAATCTTATGTTTTCATAAACTGACTTGTCAACTTTTTGTGTTCTTTTTGGATGATCTTTATCTGATTTAATGATTTGAAGACACAACAAGCAATTGTAGAATAGGTGTTTTTAAGCCCTAGAATCTAAACAGTGAGTGTATGTTTAAGGATCAAATAGATCCTTCTTGATTTTCATAGGTTTTTTTGACAAAAAGACACTTCAGATAGACTCACTCTTAACTTGGACAAGTAGGTCATCATTATACTCAATCAACCCACATCTTAAAATTGCGTCGACTCACACAATCGTGTCACCCCCTAGAGGGTGCCTATGTTTTTGTCTTTTCCAGGCGCATACTCAAGGTAATATTTCTCGATCCCTTGAGCAAACAGTCCTTGGAAATTATATGGTGAGCGACTTTGGGGTAGATTCTTCCCTTCCTTGGCACTGCTGAGTATTACAATGTTCAGAAACTAACAAGTTGGATACTACACTATGGTTCGTAGATAGGGTTTCTGTTCAGAGCGACAAATGATAAACTCCCTCAGGAGACCTCCCAATCTTTAGAATACAGATTTTGGGGATGGTTATCTTGCACACTTTTGGTAAATGAGGATTTGTCTAGATATACTTTTATTTTATAGTGGGTTGGAAAACCTGGCTTTGGTTGTTCCCACTCAGGTTGTTCCCATATGGTGAGTACTTTTTCCCACTACGACAGGACTTCTAAAGGATTTAATAAAGCAGGAAATGCATAAAAATAAAGGATGAGTCTGGCGTTTTGATCACCTAGTTAAGGGGAGAGCATATGCCTATCACCACACAATCACAATAATCAATTGTTCAATTTTAGAACCCAAACGACAATTTGCTATTTATGTGAAGATATTGCTTCACACTGAAGATATTGCTTCACACTGAAGATATTGCTTCACAAAAATAGATGGTTTTTATTTTAACTGAGAAAGAAAATATGTGATGGCTACCTAGGATTGATATATTTTAAATCAAGTGACTACCCTAGGATTAGTTCATTTTAGCCCAATTGAAAAAATGAAGTTACTTGCCACAGTCACGTTGGATCTAGACAACAGTTTTATAGAAGCGCTATGACAGAGGTCAGAAGCGCTATAGAAATGCTCAGATGCGCTCTAGAAATCATTGTAAGCACTACAAAATTTGGTAGAAGTGCTATAGAATTCGTCGGATGCGCTAAAAAATATTGAACATGAACTATTTGTTTGTGCTGAAAGCTTTTGGTTGAAGTACTAAAACAGTCTTCAAAAGTGCTATAGTTTTTGTCAGAAGCGCTAAAACAAACAAAAGCGCTATAGTTTGTGTTAGATGCGCTACAAAATATTTCAATCGCACTAAAAGAAATACACTTGTATCCTGTATGAACACTTTTAAGAAAAAACTTGTCCAAAAAATGGGATTATGCCCCATGGTGGGTTCCAAATTGTAAGTGTGGAATAAGTAAATAAATAAAACAACTAAAAACACTTCTTAATGAAACATTATATCAAGATTTAACAACAATTAACTAATTTAAAGCACAAAAAACTTGAAAGCATCTCATTGTTTCCTATCTCCAAAGATTTATCAAGTCACGGAGGGCTCTCAGATTTGGTAAGCAGTGTGACTACTAAAATGCCAATCTAGAGAATGGAGTGATGCTAAATGCAATGATCTACTTCTATATGGTGATTTCTAAATGATATTGATGCTACTGTAATCTATGCTGACATGAAACCTGATGAATGGAAGCTACAGTAAAACTAAGATGCAACCATGATATTGATTCTATAGATGCTATGATTGCTATGATGCTAAGATGCTATTGCTATGATTGCTTGATTACTATTCCTGCAGAGTAAGTTTGTACAAAAGATGAAAGATTCTGGATCCATTTCCTGTGAAGAAAGGTTGTATATATAGATTTCACACACATTGTGATGGGGCAACACAACAAAGGCTTGGACTCAATTTGAAGAATTGAATGGTGAGAGATTGAGAAGCTTGAGCTGATTATGGGAATGGTTTCTCCCCATGAAAACATCAGGCCAAATGATAGGAAAAATCAAAGGAATGAGATTGAGAGGATTGCTTACAAATTTGTCTCCACAACTTTCCTGTGAATACTAGTTGAATTAAATTGGATATTTGATATCTAATTTGGTAGGTGAGTGAATAGAGGAAATTTCCCTTTATGCCTTTATTTGAATAATTTATGATTTATTCAAATTAGTAAAAGGAGATAAATAATTTAATAAAACAAACTATAGAATTTGTTTATTAAATAAATATAGAAGATATATGATAATTAAACAACAAAGTATTTAACCTTGTTTAATTAATTAAGATTGAAAGATGTGATAATTAAATAACACAAACTATTGAAGTTGTATATTTAATTAAAATTGAAGAATAGGAGAATGAACTATAAATAGATATTTCTATTTATTTAATAGTAGAGGAATTTAATTATGATAATTAAATAAAACAAAGTAAAATTTGTTTATTTAATTAAGATGAAAATAATAGAATAAAGATTGAAGAATTTAAGATGAACTATATAAATAAATATTTCTATTTATTTAATAGTAGACAAAATAAAGGTTAATTAATCAAATAAATCATATTTAATTAATTATATTCTCCAAACCATTTTTAAGTGTATAGAGTATTATTTGATATATATATATATATATATATTTGATAAAAGGAATAGAGCTTGTAAATATTATATTGATTTTAAAGGTATATTATAAAGTATTGCTGCCTTTTTTAAAGGTTGGTAGTTTGACGAATAGAACAAAATTGAAGCCTGTCGCTTGCCAATAAAAAAATATATGGTTGAGGCGAGCTAGATCCATGCATTTACATTTTAACTTCTGCTTTACCAATACATTTTCCAAGAAGACATCTCCCAACCAGTCCAATTTACATATACATTACATTTGCATTTGGGACTGGTTTTTATCAAAAAACTTGTATCCCCCACCCAATTTAGTTGACATACATTGCTTTGCATTGGGGACTGGTTTCTATAAAAATCTTATATCACCCAACATATGTAACATTTATTAGGATGCATATCATATGATCTTGACATAGATATTTTATGGGAGCAGAGATATCAAGAATGGAAAAAAAGAAAAAAATATGAATACAGACCATTACTTACTCCTCCATTCGCTCAATGCCAATGGAGTTTTCACCTTGGCCTTCCTCAACCTCCCTTGTTGATGTTGCCTCTGTGTTAGCTTGAACTTTGGAAAAATTCAGATCTAGAACTGCCAGAGGAGACCCATTCACTTGAGAAGAATTGCCTTGAAAACCATGAACTAGAGGGTGGTGTGAGTGTGCTCTGAGGAAGGCTATTGCATAATATTTTTCTTTTATGTTTACATCCATACTTATGCAGAGATAGTTGGCATTCTGACACATAGCACAAAGAAGCATGCAGTCACATTTGTGTTTGAATGACTGCTTGATGACCGTATAAATTTCTGCAAACCCTTGGCATTGTTTCAGGTACTTCCTTGGGAATAATCCACCAACAAACCCTTTTCCTTTGTAGAGGTTGTATTCTTGGATCCCCTTTAAAAGTGCATTGTCCATCAAGAAAATCTCCTTCACAATTTTTTCTATAATTTCTTCCAGATTGCTGAGTGATTGAAGAAAGTCATACAAATTTGAGAAAAAGATGGAGAGAACTTGTGAAGGAAATAGGGATCTTCGTGCTGGTGGGCTAGTTATTTCTATTCCCAAAACCGTGCGAATGCAGTCCTCCACTCTTGAACAATCCAAGTCAAAAATAATATCCAGGTATTCATGTGATAAGAATCCTTTGAATGACCTTTCCCATGCCTGCACTTTCATGGGTACTCAAAGGTTCCAGGGCTTGTACTATATCTTTCCTTCCTTCCTTCCTTCCTCTGTTCTGCAAACTGAACTCAATTTTGGTTGCACGTCGCTCTCCACACTACCCCTAATTTGGCTAGAGTTGATAGAGAATTCTAGAATTATGAAATGAAATAGCGTGGGAGGCATTTTAATCTTGAGCCAACAAAGATGGAAAATGGCTATGCACTAGGTGTCAAGTGATGGTAACCCTTGTCACATCCTTGCGTGCCATTAGTTATGCCAGTGTTAAACAATTCCACAAGCTCATGTGAAAATCAGGGCTAAGTGTGCAGGGTATATTTCCTTTGGGCTCACTCTTTATTATGATGTGTCTTCGATACCTACAAAAGACACGTTAGGAGAAAAATAGGATGACACATTTATTAAATGGCTGCATTTGGATGGGTGTAAGGGTGCTAGAACATTTGCTAAGGGTGATCAAATGCTGAATTGGCTTGGTAGAACAAATTTCTAGGAAATCCACCTGTAATTTGCATGATTTGTTGACACATGAGATTTACTTATGCCAACCATCACCTTGGTACCACCACCTAAATGATGAAAATGCATTTGAGATCCTATATTACGTTTGAGTGCGATCATCCTTGCTACATGCTACAAGTGCAACAGTTAGGTGATAAGCCCTCTTTTAATATGCAAGATGTTTGTGTGCTAGGAGGAGCTCCCTCAATTGTACATTATTATTAAATTTTGTATTGTCGAAAGTGGCAATTTCCTCATTTTGTTCACATGCCATATTCGCCAAGAGGTCAGCTAATTTATTGCCTTCCCTATAGGTGTGCATAATATGAATATTTTCAAATTTAGCAAGTAGAACCCATACCTATTGAAGGATGTAATACAACTTCTAGTTCTGCATTATTCTTTCTTTAGCTACATTTATGATTAGTAGTGAATCTCCTTCTACTTTAAGTTTTAGAATTTTTAGGTTGATTGCCATTTTGAGCCCAAAGAGTAGGCCATGCGCCCCTGCCATATTGTTTGTTCCCTGAGGTAGTTTGATTGATTGAGCACTATCAAATCACCCTTCCAATCCCTGATAATTATCCTTGATCCTAATTTTCTTGGGTTTCCTTTAGAGGCTCCATCAAAGTTCAGATAATTAAATTATTTCAATTATTAAAAGGGGGATATTCATAGTTTTAAGTAAGTTGTTCTAGTCAATGTTACCTATTTTGTTTTGAGGGACTTATGCAGGTGGTGTTATGCTTACATTCTTTTTCTCACTCTTTTCTTATTAGTAATTATCTTTGGAAAATATTATTGTACTAATAATCTCTTAGCAATTTATTACTATTTGTATTTATTACCAATCACATGCTAGAAATTTTCTACCTAAAGTAAATATATACAAATAGATCTAGAGACATTCTCTACATAAAACTCAATATAATTTGTCCTTTAGATGTTTTTAAGCCTCACCTCCTTTTTATAGCTCGATATAGAATAATCATAATCCTAAAAAATTCCAGTTTGGGACCATCATAGAAGAACCAATCTCTCTTATAAAGTGATAAATTTTTATCTTTAACAGTTATAGGGCACCAACCCTAATTACAACATTTTAACACATACCAAACCAATGGTTAATAGAAAATCACACCCAAAATCCTCCAAAATGGATGCACTAGATGGAGTAGGGTATAATGGGGTAGCAAAGAGAGTGCCCCTGCATTCATGAAAATTCAATAAGGTGGGTGGACAAGGGTCATGCCATTTTCATTTAGCACCTTGTAATGTTTGAATAGAAAAAATATTGTCCATTTAAAATTATCAAGCTCCATCTAACCTTTACAATTTTTGAAATATTTTCGCTTTACTTTATCGGGCCTTAGAACAAGTTATGCATTATATCTCTCACACCTTCGATAGGTACTATTTATTTCTTCTAATAGCATGTTAGGCTCCTTGGAATTCTTGGGCTTCTAGAGGGATTCATGCAATCTTGCAAATCCTCAACATAGGATCATTTATTTGTTTTTCAAATTACCATACATAAGCAAGAATCTTCATATGGCCCTAACAAGCATAGGTGCCTCATTTCATCAGCTGCCAACTAACACTGATGCCTCCATATTTCTCTATCGACCTCTCACTCATGTTAGACCTTCCTTGCACATCATACCTATGATAGGATTATAGATCCCAAGACTTTAGCATACACAAGGCAAAGACAAGTATCTAAAACATCCCCTAGCACTAATACTTGGTATGAGTACTGGACCATCCCAAAAATTTGATGTACACAAGGAAAACATAAGTATGTTAGACATCTCCTAACACTAACACCTAGGAAAAGAGTATAGAATATCTTGAAACTCCAATGAGCACCCTTCAAAGGCTAATGGTAAGTCACCAAGGAAATGAAGAGGTCAACAAAGGAAGAAGACCATGTTGAGGAGGAGGGCAATAATACACCAATAAAATCCCATCAAACTCACACATGGGAAAATACATTCTAGACCCACGATAAAATAATTTCTCAATTTTGACCAAAGCCCTAACACATCGATTGAGAAAGGATAACAAAGCTAAAGTTTGAATGATTACATCTATTGCAATGATATTTCAAAATAATTATCACATCATTTTACTTCTAGTCAAAATAATTTTCTCACCATTTTACTTTTGGTAAGGAAAAAAAGAACTATATATCCCAAAGATGCAATTAGAATTAAATCTTGGTACAATCACTCATTACTTCATCCTTCAGTAAAATTCATATGTTTAAGAGAACTAAAAGACAAAGTATATAAAATAACAAATATTAAACAAGAAACAAGAGAATATTATGAGAGCAAATAAAAGTGATGGATTCAAGATTTTATCATGAGATTCAAATATATTAGTAAATTTGAAATTATCAAATTGAAAAAATATTTATTTATGAACATTTATCAAACTCAAAACTTAACATGTATATAAAATTATTATAAATTTCATTCTATCATACAATATTACACACAAAATCAATTCTATTACAAAACAAATTCTTTTATTACAATAGTTTAAAAGAAGTACTATATGATAAAATCACATTGTTTGTTTATAAACATCTACCAAATTCTAAACTTAATGTATATAAAACTATTACAAATTTCATTCTGACACTTACAATATTACACACAAAATCAATTCTAATACAAAACAAATTCTTTTATTACAATAATTTAAAAGAAGTACCATATAATTAAATGAAGTTGTTTGTTTATGAACATCTACCTAACAAATTAAACTTAACGTATATATAAATTTATTATAAATTTCATTCTAACACTTACAATATTACAGACAAAATCAATTCTAACACAAAACAAATTCTCTTATTGCGAAGTACCATGCCATTAAATGGCACTTGTTTTGAATTCTGTAGAGAATTCACTTTCTTCCAATAAGTTAAGAAAGAGACGTTCATGACACCAGCGTATCTCATCCTTGATATGCGAACCCTAGAACCAGTACATTACACCTCCAATTGCACATGGCTTCCGTGCGTTTATTACTCTGGCTCAAATACCTTCTGTACAACATGCATTCAATGAACGTCTTTTTCTGCATCACTTCCACAATCTAGTGACCCAACAAATTGAAATATGATTTCCAACCTTAATGGACCATCATTTGGACTTATTTCCTTCATGAAATCTTTCTTAATCTTGTTGAGCCATAGTATATCAATTAGCAGAGGAATAATATCATCAAGTCTTCCAATAAACGTGGTGAAATAGTAGACACTATCTGTAACAGACAATCACATGCTAAACAGAATTTTCATATTTACTAGATTTGCACAATCAGCAACTACCTAAGCTGTGAGCGCTTAGAATCTTCTAGTACATTACTGCTTGCTATCCCTACCGATCAATCTCACATTCAAACAGTTTTCACCAGACAACCCAGAACACAGATATGTCCTACAGATTATATAAGTGTCTTGACAATAGAAAACAAAAGGACCCTGATGGACTATGACTGACGGACAGGGGAGCAGGGTTTGTTGTCCCAAGATTGCACATTTTCACCTGTGAATTGCCTTTTGAGAGACAACAATACAAGATTAATAGTGTACAAACTACCATAAGTTAAAACTTATATCTGGAAGCTTTTGACTACCTACAGTATGCTATTATTATTATTTTTTAATTGGTTCATGCTTTTGACTGGAGCTATCAATCAATGAGGCCACTAACGGGAACCTCATCTTCGGCATGAAGGTACAACAACCAACCAAATCCGCGAGCACGGTAGTCCAACCAGGGCAGAGCCCATGAGCACACCAGTCCAACAAGGGTCCGCAATGGTTTACAATCCACGAGCACAATGGATCAGCGAAGGCGCAAGTCTGCGATCGCAGTGATCTAGTGAGGATTTGAATCCTGATGACAATATCAACAATGCCACAACTTAACCAACTCACTGAAAGATCAACCCCTACAGTATACTATTATACTATTATTGCTACAGATGAATAAAAGATTATTGGTTAGTGGGTTATGATTGTTCTGTGTCCATGGTTGAAGCTCTACTTAGTAGAATCTTACAGTAACTTGAGTTTACTATTGCAATGTAAGAATTCTGTTCAGTTTACCATCTGGTACAATTTTTTTCCACAGTGGTGTCTTCCTTCTTGAGGATTTTTCTTCCATTACAGTATTTAATCATAGAATTTTTGCTCCAACATTGTACGAATAAGTGGTGTAGCCTCCTTTTCGGTGCTTGGCCGAATGCTTGGGACAAAGAATATTTCCAGATAAGCATTTCAAGCACTAAGATAGGGTGAAAAATAAAAATAAAATCCTCTTCAAATGATTAGATAAATTGGAATAAAATTAAACTTATGTATACATATGACTGTGATAGGTTGATGTGACTTAAAGTATGACTATTGTAATAGATGGTAACGAAGTAAAAATAACCTTAATAATTTAAATACAGGATAGTGGGTAAAGACAAAAACATACAGATTCAATACAATTACAATCAAAATTAATTAAGAGGGATGAAACTTCAAGTATTAAAGCTTAAGAGTCAATGGAGATCAACAAAAGAAACATAAGTTAAAAGGGTCATCTTTCACAAATATTATATCAGCTATAGTGTGTATAAGGGTAATATATAATTTGCGTTGTGTTATTTGATTTGAGATGTTATATTACTTATTAAATGTTTGGATAATATGTTTTGGGTCTTGTATGTTTTGATATTTTGGATCAAAATTTTCAATAGTCTTGAATTGTCATTGAGGTTTTATGATTGTGTACTTTAGATACTTATGTGAGGATCTTATATGTTTTATCACCATATGAGATATTTTGGATTGTCATTGATGGACATATTATTGATGAGGTTTTTTATTGATTAGATGAAGAAATTAGGGTTTACTAAGATGAACTGGATCAAGATAAACCACTAGAATTTTTCACACTAAATCACTACAATTCATGCAATTATGAAGTCCAAAAGATATAAATAACAATTAGAAATTGACCCTAACTGTTATAGCAACTATGAGGGGAGTTTTTAGAGCTCAAAGAGGTGTATACCTTGCTGCAAGAAGCCTGTTTTTAGGGCACAAAGGACTCATTCACCTTTAGTGGCAAATGGGTCTCTATTAGGGTTTCTAAAATTGAGATCTGGGTTATTTTTTTTTGATGTCTACACTCTCAGATTCCTGGTTGTCAGCTCCTGAAAACCTATACTTAATTTTGTAGCTTCAATTCTTTGTTCTTGCACTTTGAAGGTCAATCTTGCAACTTGACAACTTTGACAATTTTCCTCTAAACTTCTTCTCCAGTTGATCTTCAACCTGTAAATATACAAATACACACTCAAGGGAAGAAAAAATTGTTGATTGTTAGTGAATAGGGGTTTGCCTAAGTCAAACCCCTTGTAGGTAATTAAACCAAATGATGAAATAATGTAATTGAAGCATGAACATGAAATGATGTAATGTTGATACCTTGGATGTTGTTTTATAATGCAAATCTGCAAACTAACATGTAGTGGCCATGAAGAATGTAGATCTTGATCCTTGAATAAGATGTGAATAATGCTTGCAATAGATCTTCAATGCTACATCAACTATCTTAGCTTAACAACATGCATGAATGCATTATGCCTTAGACATGATGAAATGATCTTGAATTGCTGCAATAAACTCTTGATAATCTGCCTTGAAATTCCTTTGAAAATGCTTTTGAAGTGCTCTATAATGCTCTTGTAAAGTTGCTAGGATCTCTCATAAAATTGCTAGATCTTGTTAGGAGAGACAATGTGAATTAACCCCTTATTTATACTAAATCAAGAGATTAACCCAAAATTTCAAACAATTCAAGCCGACACCAGATCTGGAAACAAACATTATTAAATTCCTGGCAAAATGAAATTCAAAAAGGGGGTTCGATAGAGGGAGGGCCCAATCGCCACCTAGGGCGAATAGGTCCTAGCACCAAATTCTAGGACCTTGACTTTGCCCAATTAAATGTTATGTAATTTTAATTATGGGTGTTGGGATAAATCTTTGAGAGGTGTCACAAATAAGGCTTAAATTTGAATTAAAGGGGCTAATTAACTCTAATTAACCACAATTAATTAAGAGGACCCTAGATAAATGTGAAAGTGTGTTACAACACTTTACAACACCTAAATAAGGTACACATTAAGTACATTTTGTTAAAAGGGGGCCCAAGATCAATGTGAATGTGTTACAACACATTACAACATTAGACCTAAGCAAAATTCAATGACAATTATTCCCAAATCAAGTAAGGAAAAATGATACTTTTTCTATTATTACATGTATTAGCACATGCTGTTTGACTATATATTAATATGGGATGCATACATCATGATTATGTATAAGCTTGAACTTATTTTTTGTTTTCAAGATAATATTATTGTACTTACCAATGGTTTCCTTATAGATTGCCATTGAGGTTTATAGATAGTGTATTTTGGATTCATGTATGTGGATTTGTATATGTTAGAGTCTATAATGTATTAGCTTCACTCCTTTCACTATGATAAGTGATTGCATTTATGTTCATCAAGATAATTATTGTGATTAAATATTTGTAAAGATCAACATCCTTAGAACAATATATAGAAGCAAAAATTTATTAGACCATGGATAATTTTAAAATATTGAAACTGAATAAAAGATTATTCATTATAACTTAGTAATTTAAAAAAACCTTTCAGTTACTTTAATCATGTGCATTTAATATTGAATAAATCATAATCTCATTATGATACATCTTAAACTATAATTAGGAATTCCTAGCATTCAAACAAGATCTTGTAGATATATTACATAGCATCATATAATTATAATAAATACATGATCCTTGAATAAGAAAATATTCATAAAAAAATCATAGAATTCATATTTCTCAACAAAATTTAAACTTAAAAATATTTTGAAAATATAGATAAGAGAAGAATAAAACCTAGAAAGGATTTCTAAGGATATAAGAGTAGATATCTTTCTAATTATACTGAATTTCTAGAATAATTAACATTTTGTAAAAAAAATAAGATTCATAAAACAATCATAAAATTTATGCCACTTGACAAAATTCAACACTATTTTTGTTTTTGAAAAGTTGGGAGGGGGAAGATTAAAACCAAAAAAAGGATTTTCATAGATTTTTAATGATATTAGAGTAGTTTTGTTTGTAATCAGGCTTATTAATCAAGATATAATTTAATATAAGCTATATGACATAAGCCATGACCACTTGCTAGTATTTCTTTTCAAAATAATCTTCTTTCTTCAACAAGGAGTGGTTAATTTTATAACATTCTATGCTATGTAACTAGTATGTTGGGATTCAATAAAATAAAATATGGAACTAAGTATAAGATTGATTGTTTTTTTATGTATATATGTGTGTGTATACACCTAAAACTGATCATTCACATCTGATCAATTTATCCATTTTTTTCCTATTTTAACCTATATATTAATTAAATATTCCCACTATCTAAACACTCATTTGAAAATTTTATCTTTTATTTCCCCTAGGATTTTAACCTATGGTAAATAATTATTTTCTAGTTATTTGTCTATTCTAATATATTCACCATTTTACTGGCACCCCATTTTGTTGTCTCTCATTTTGTGTTATTTTTCTCTTTTGGTCTATTCTTTGCCTTCATTTTTCTATTATTGATAATTGGCCTAAGGGATCCTAAATGGAAAATCTTGAGTGATTTTGTGCCTCTAGCTATTGTATCTGGCCCCCATGCTTGTGCCTTAGTCAAAAACCCAAAATACATAATCCAAAATTGACTTAAGTGTTTGTCTAATTAGGTCATTGGGGTTTCAATGTTCCTTTTACTTGCATGCTTACTCTACCAGCCCTGACTCCCTATGAATACCATTGTAAAAGCAACTAAGTGTTGAGTTTTTTGGTGTTTTAGGTCTCTGAGGTTCTCCTTGCTCTCATATCTCTTTCAAATATCACTCAGATGTCTCCCTAGTGCCTGAAGTATGCTTTGTAAATTTTTATAAGTACTAAGTCTTTGACTTTTGGGCCATCAATGTCTTCCATATCTTCATCCCTCTTTAGCATGCTTCCCTTCACCTCCTTGACACCCAAAGCCCACCCTTCATAAAGTGTCTAAGTATTAACCCATTGGTGTTTCAAAGATCTTCTACCCTTGATACCAACTTGATATGTGGTATGAATCCTTACTAACTCTTGATCTTCAACTCTTTCTTTTAACTCATTCCAAATTATTCTAAATCATTTCTTTGGAATTTTGGGTTTCACATCCTTTATTTCCTTCCATTCGTTCATGGTTCCCCAAAAATTGAAGGTTAGAATTATGACATCCATCATCCCCATTTTCCTCTTTGGCATCTATTAAGATGTATTGATAATCCTTGATCCTTGACACTTCCCTTCCCCCTTTTTTAGATAATTTTCCTAAGCTTTTCAAAGGTTGAACTTTCAACCTTCCCCTTAGCTTAATACTTGTCCAAGCTTCCACTCAACCCTTGACTTCCCGATTTCTCCTTTCCTTTTTCCCTTTAACATTTTAGAGGTTCTCTTCCTTCTCTTCCTCATTGGCATATGATATAGGGAGGCACAAGGTCTAATGTTTCACATAATTATTTTTTTGGGGCATCGAGAGTTTTCATGCTTCTCTCCATGGTCCAATCAATATGCATTAATATGTGGTAATACTAAGGCCCAATGCTTAACAAACAAGGCTATTCAAGATTGCTAATTATTTAATAGTTTTTCTCTTTGGCACGATGGTAGGCTTGATCCTGATACTCCGTTGATACACTCTAGAAGGTGTGTTTTCGACTAGGAAGCATCATTAATTCTCTCCAACACCCGCAACCACCAAATATTTATCCAAGGAAGCTACAAAATGGTCTTAAAATAATTTTGGTGTAGATTGAAGAGAAAATATAGTGCCCATACCTCAATTATTTCCTATAGGAGTCTTTTTGTCAAAATACTATGTTCCTAGATCATGATTTTTAGTGGATTTCATCGATGATTTTAACTATTCTCACACTTAAAGCATGAATAACCAATACTCAAGTATGGTATGGGTTAGAGGAATGTTCTTTCACACTTCCTGGTGGTCAGATCAAATTTATTGGAGACACATGTCGATTGTGCATTGGATGAAATTGGGTTTAGGATTTCCCTCCTCACGATCGATTTTTGGAAACTTGCACAACATTCTATTATCATTATATATTATTTCACAAATAATTTTATAGTGAATGAAAGAGAAAATAGTTCTAAAGAGAGACTTGAGGGCTTAGAAAAAATAAGAATCACTCAACAGAGCCAAAGGTTTCATAGTTCCAATTATGGTTAAAGGAATTTTGATATTGTAATGATTAGGTAGTTTGTCCCAAATTTGTAATAATACATGTAATCATTTCATATTGAATGATTAAAGGAAAATTCAAATTTTATTGAGTGTCTCCTTGTGTATTGTGTATATTTTTTGGTGTGTTTCTAATTAGCTGGTTAGCTAGGTGACTATAAAATCCTTGTAAATATTTTACAAGGTATCTTCTTAGAAAAATAAAGAAAATGTATGGGTATGCTCATGGATTACTAGGTAGAATTGTTCATGAGGATTGCACCCAATTGGTTAGTCACCCCTCAACTCAATTTGGTTAGTCACCCAGTGTTTTCCAACCTACAATTTTATTGATAGTATGAATGTATTAAAAACCTTTTGTTTTGTAGATAGTAAGAATGCAATGAAGTTCACATTCAAAGTTTATAAGAAATCTTAGTTAGAGTAAAAATTGCATTTCAATTTTTTTATATGATTGAAAAATAAATGCATAATATAATTGCAGGTTAGCAAACACAATGTGGGTTGTCATTTAAATTTTATTTTTGCATGTTCAAAGCTAAAGGATGGAGAGCACATGGAGGATTTTCAAGTGGGGACTACATAAAACTATCCAAATTCATCTAAAGGGTGTCTAACCAATTCGGTTGTTATGTGCAGAGGGATTTACAACAATATGTGGGTTGTAGGTTTCATAACATCCAATGTTTTCCAATTTTATTACATTCTTACTGTCTACAAAATAAAAGGTTTTCAAGACAATCATAAAACAAAGCAAATTGAGGTGAGGGGTGACTAACCAATTGGGTTGTTAGGTGTTCAAGGTTTTAAAATAGTATGTGGGTTGTAGGTTTTATAACACAATATTTTCCAACTTGTAATTTTATTCATAGTATGAATATCTTGGAAACCTTAAATTGTTATTTATATAGTAAGAATGTGATGAAAGGAACCTTCAAAATTTATAACAAGTCTTAGGCAAAGTAAAAATTGTGTTTCAATTTTTCCATATGATCAAAAAATAAATGTACAATATAATTGTAAGTTGGAAAACACAATGGGTTGTGAGTAGATGGTTTATGAAACCTGCAACCCACACACTGTTGTAAAACCCTCTACATACTAAAACCAATTGAAAACACCTTTTCACAAGGAAAACCCTTGGAAACCCCTCAATGAACACCCTTATTCACAATGAATACTCATTCAATTCTTCACAGTCCCTAGGCAGGATGAAAAAATGACATATATTTCTGGAAGATATACATACCTGCTAGCTAGCTACCTGTGCTTGTCAGATACGTTTTGATAGAGAGAATGACCACTATGCTTCTTCCTACAAATGCTAACAACTCCCTTCCAAGCTCCCCAACAACCTTCAAAATGCAAATATAAAAAATGATGATATTTTGCAATTTTGTGGATTTCAAAACATATAATTTAATTGCAACACCCACATTGTGTTTTCCAACCTACAATTATATTCTATGTTATTTCTAGTTTCTCTAAACATTATTTCATAACTATTTTAATTGTAGAAAATAAATGTAGGTTGGATTTTCACAATGGGGTCAGTGCAGGATCATGGAGGTCCAAACTAGGCCTCTAAGTGGCGATAAAAAATCAGAAAATCAGAATTAGGCAAGTTGACATAAAAATTTGAATAGGTTATTAACATAATTTAAAAAATATGTAATAACAAAAGTTGTAGCAAATTGAATGTAGTTTCTAGGCTACTAGTCCTTTTTTGGAAAAAAGTAAATCTATTTTGTGAAAAATTGAAATTTCAATGTAGTGGTACTAAATTTTCAAGAAAAAAAGAAGAAGCAAGTGTATGTCTGACCACCCTAAGTACAAGAAAAAAATAATATTTTTTTCTAAATCTTTCAATATAAGTAGAGGACACATGCCCAAATGTGCTAGATTTTCTTTTGTAATTTTTTTTCCATGTAAATAATTAGTTATGATTATTTTATTAGAACATTTCAGAATTATTAAAATGTGTGTCTGACCACCATAACTTGGTCAAAACTTTATGAAATTCAATTTTTTTTTATCCTATAGTATGTGAAGCATAGAATGTGATGCATCTTGTAGGTTCAAAAAATGTTAAGTACTTTGAAAGTTATATAAGTTTTTCAATCAACCTATCAATTAGGACTTTAGTCGTAATGTATGTAGAAAATTAATAATAATTATTTATTAAATTCAAAATAAGGCATAACTTATATTGGTGGAAAAATGACAATTTTTTCTATAAACCCCTTTTGTTTCATGAAATTTGGGTAAAAAAGAGTCGTTAGCCATAAGGGCAAACTTCAAAAAACTAAGGAAATTTACAAAACACATTTTTTGGGTTGACTTTCCAAGTTTGGCAATCCCAAGCCAAAAACAAAGGCAAACTCGAGGGAAATCCCAAGGTTACATATTTTTTCAGACAAAACGAATATCCATTTTTTTTTCAAAATGAATATCCATTTTATTTTTCAAAATGAATATTTGTTTTGGAAAGCGGGAACCCATTTTTTTGAAAAACAAAACGAATATCCATTTGATAGGATATTCGTTTTGAAAAAAAAACAAATATCCATTTGAAAGGATAGTCGTTTTGACAAACAAAACAGATACCCATTTGAAAGGATATCCGTTTTGAAGATCTAAAAAACCCTCTTTAGTAAAATGGGCATAACTTTTGTGTTTCTTATCAAAAATTTAATTTTTTACAAGCGTTGGAAAGGTGATTGAGAGATATACGTAATGAACTAGGTAGTGTTTCTATATTATAAATAAAAAATTAATTATAATCATTTGAACTTCATATTTCATTTTTGAAACATCAAATTCTCACTACTTCCGCATGCAAAGTCTCTTTTTCATGATTTTTTTGTAACACTCATCTCAAAATACTTGAAACATTATAAAAAGTAATCAATAATGAAATATTTATACTATTTGTAGTAAGGATCTATGAAAAAATCTTCATAAATCATCATATCTCTCTATCCCTTTCTCTACCTCTCTATATTTC
>VDFB02103232.1:28228-68384 GCA_007258455.2 Sequoia sempervirens | reverse complement strand
TGTATGAATAACAAGATCTAAATTCCTTGAAATTCTCATTAATTGAAACCAAAGAAATTGCTATTTTAGGCACATAGCATAAACCCTAGGTGGTGGTCTACATTCCACAACTTTTTCCAGTTATTTTCATCATTTCATCCATTTTCTCTTTCATTTCCTGGATTTCCTGTTTCTGCCTTTCAATTTCTTCTTCTCTTCTTCCCAAAGACTTTGTTGAATTTCAGTCTTGGCTAAAGGGCAGAAACTCAAGGTTTGAAATGTGACCGGCCTCCATGTGGTCCTAAGATATTCCAAAAATTCAATCAACAATGTCTTTTTATAAACAACTATTGCTTGACAAGTTGCAGGGGGTAATGAGGTTTCATTGGACACTTCTAATTATACAAGTTGTTCTTCCTCTTGCTGTAGAATGGATTCCTTTTGTTGCGCAGGATGAGATTGTACTTCCTCTAAAATTTTCCTAGCTACCTCAGCCAGGTCATCAAGACTTGGCATTCCCCTTTCATTATTACTAACATGTTATGCTTCCTCAAATTCCATTGGCTCATTTTATATTTCCCCAAGAACAACAGATGGGCTTTGTGGAACATTCTCAGATACATTATGAGAATCATCATGACTGTATTCTTCAGAGTCCTCAGAAATTATTATAACTTTAGGTTGGACGAAGGTTGAGGTAACTTTTTGTTGTTTCCTTGATGAAACCCTTTTTGACAATGTTTCAGGAGTAACAACTGTAGGAGAAACCTTCATGGCTTTCCTCTTTCTGACTTTCCTAGAGGATTCAAACTCAACAGGAGAAGATGATGGTGAAACTGCAGTGGCAACAAGTGTTGCTGCAAGAGGAACTGCTACAAGAGAAGATGCTACAAGAGAGGAAAACTGTTGTTTTTGAACATGAGGGTCCAACTTTGGGGTTTTTTCTACCCTAGATGACTCTCCTACCTTCGTTTTCCCTTTTTCTCTTCTACTAGCAAACCTAGTTTGTACTCGGGTAGAGGGCTCTAGTGTGGAGGCTGAAGGAGTAGGTGTTGCAGGGAGTGCTCTAGGAGGCTCTAGAAGTTGTAGACCCTTTTGGGAAAAAAATTCATGCCAAGAAAGGGGTGATACATCCCTCAGGAAACACTCAATCAAGAGTTTAATGAGGGCATGGTGGCCGATAGAGTTGTCCCTACCCCTCTGGGTTTCATGGGCGCATTATTTTAAAAGGTTTAACAAAAAATTTGGAACATTGACAGCTAAACCATGCCTCATATGACTATATAATTTAAAATGGTAGGAATGTAAATAGGAAAAGCGTCCCTCACAAGTCAAGTACCTGATTATGAGGATGGCATATTCTGAGTATGGAAAAGGTAGTGACACTCATTTGCATCCTTGTTTAGAAACCTCCAAGGGTCCATCTGTTGGTACTATAAATTCTGCCCTAGCAGAGACAACATTTGAAGAAATTTTTTCTCCTACCGCTAGAAGCCCTGTTACTTCTACAATCCATTCTTCTATTATAGCAATTGTCAAACCCCGCACTATAGCTTCTCCTTTTGAAAGAGTCCTCAAAAAATCACCTGCAGCTTCCTCATTGAAGGAATCTAACCTCAGAAAATAATTCAGCCAACCACAATTGCTAAATGCCTGAACTGCTTGAGGATTTTGCATCAAGAGTTCATGAACTAAAGGCTCATGTCTTACTAACTGGCCACCCAAATTCGCACATTATCCCTGCTAAGATTCCTGAAACTCAAACCTTTTCTGAAAATTCAAAAAAAACTTCTTTCTGCTTCTTTTTTCTCTACCGTCACTTTTCCACTTTTCTTTACCATTTCAAGAATGACTCAAAAGATAATTGCATGAAATGATTGTTAGGAACTACTCAAATAAAGTAGTTAATTGTTGTTTAGGATAAAAACATGCAGTCATATTTGGAAAGTATAAGAAAATAAAAATATCTTATCAGTTGTGACAGTGAAATAAGAAAAGGTTTGAAATGGATTATCCCTGCCCCCTACTAAAAATTTGGCATGTGTCCACACATGTGCAAAAAGACAGGTGAAGAATAGGCAATAATGACTAATATGTACATAATAATTAATGAATAAATGAAATAAATAAATGATGTGACAATAAAAGATATCACGTACCCTGTAATAAATGCTCGTACATGTTGGGAAAGATCACAACTCAACATGAAATGACGGCTAGAATGGAAACCATAAATGAGGGTGGTACGACAGGATGGATGACATGGAAGAAAAGGGAATGAATGGCAGTGATGGATGAAAAATGGAGAATGTGGATTCCTTTAAAAGGAAACCTTTATTATGGGCATGCAATGTGGAATCTTAAAGAAATGTTGCAGGAGAAAGACCGAAGCCTTTTGTTGCAGGAAGATCAGGGGCCGTATCCGAAACAAACCGCTTCATAAATTGTTCTTTGGACGTTGGCTTATTATACAACCGAAGACGGTGTTCATTAACCAGTAGCTTGAATCAGACTGGATCTATTGTAGCTAACTAAACTAAACCATTATCAAACACAGTTTCTATTTGATAAGGACCAAGCCATCTTGTGGTGAGTTTACCTTGATTTTCCTTGTATTTGGAGTCATAGAGCAATGCCCAATCACCGACAGAGAATTGCTTAGTTTGAATATGATTGTCATGCCATTTTTTTCTTTGTTGTTGGATAGTTTCAGTATGTTGCAGGGCATCTTTCCTTATCTCATCCAATGCATTGAGTTACAGGAGGCATTCCTTTTGGGCTTATGAAATATCAATGTTAAGTTGGAGAGCAGTCCTCAAGGTCTTATGCTCAAAATCTATTGGCAACATGGCAGTTTTTCCATAGAGTAACTCAAAAGGAGTGAACCCTGTAGTTGTTTTCCATGTTGTTCTATAGGACCAGACCACTTCAGGAAGGCGACTGCTACAATCCTTCTTGTGTAATTGGACTGTCTTTGTAAGGATTGCCTCAACTTCTATGTTGATAACCTCTACCTGGCCATTGGCTTGAGGGTGATAGGGGATATACTTTCTATGCCTGATTTTGTAATTATTCATCAATGCAGTGATTAAGTTGGATGTAAACTGAGCTCCTTGATCAGTAACAAGTTCCTTTGGGACTCCAAACTGAGTAAAAATCTGCTCATACAGGAACTCAACAACTTTATTGTCACGTGGGCATGTGTCATTGCTTTTACTTCCACCCACTTGGTTACATAATCAATACAAACCAAAATGTATGATTTCCCATTAGATGGAGGATTGATAGGCCCAACAAAATCCATGCCCCACTTGTCAAAGGGACTAACTACCACTTGTGGATTCAGGGGCATTTCATCAGACCTTGTTGGTCTCCCCATGCGTTGACATCTGTCACATTTTCTGGTGTAAGCTACAGTATCTTTATGTAGTGTGGGCCGATAGTATCTTGTAGTAAGCACATTCATAGATGTTCTCTTAGTTTCAAAGTTCCCACCACATGGTTCATCATGATAGGCATGCAAAATGTCATAGGTTTCATCTTCCCTAACACATCTTCTCATGACTTGGTCAGGTCCTGTGTAAAATAAACAGTCTGCAATCCATGAAAAGTTAAAACTTTTCTCTACCAACAATTGTCTTTCCTTTGGTAAGAAGTGTGTTGGAATTTTGTTGGCTGCCAAATAATTTGCAATATCTACATACCATGGAGTTTGAGCAACAATAGAAAACATATGTTCATCAAGAAATCTATCATCAATTACCTCAGGGGTGTCAGGTGTAGTTGTTTGAAGTCTTGACAAGAAATGAGCCACCACATTAGCACAGCCTGGCTTATCAATAACTATGATATCAAATTCCTACAACAATAGGAGCCATCTTGCTAATCTGTCAGATATGGCAGGCTTATTCATGAGGTATCTAATTGCAGCATGATCTGTATGGAAAAATATTTGGTAACCAGTGACATAATGTTGAAACTTGTTTAGGGCATACACAACTACTAGCAATTCTCTCTTTATGATAGTATAGTTTAATTCAGGGACTTGAAGGTTTTTGCTAATGAAATATATGGCATGCTCTATGGAATTCTCTTTCTGTCCTAAAACTGCCCCTATGGCATAATCAAAATCATTTGTGTGTATATGAAAGGGAAGAATCCATTTTGGTCTTTGAAGAACAGGTGCCTGAGTAAGTAGGTTCTTAAGCTGCAGGAAAGATTTGTCACAGGCCTCAGTCTAGTTGAATTCAAAATCCTTAGTCAATAAGGCATATAATGGACTGGCTATTTTGTTAAAATCTTTGATAAATCTTCTATAATATCCAGCATGTCCTAGGAAACTTCTAACATCCTTTTGTTTTATAGGTGTTGGAAAAGTTAGAATAACTTCTATTTTTGTAGGATCAACTTGGATTCCTGCTTGAGAGATATGATGGCCTAAAACAATTCCCTCTTGCTTCATCATAAAGCATTTCTCACTATTCAAAGACAAATTTTGCTCCTGACATCTTTTCAACACTTTTTCCAAATTGGCTAATGCTTCTTCATAAGTAACTCCATAAGTAGTGAAGTCATCCATGTAGATCTCCATAGAATCATGAAAAATGTTAGCAAAAATACTGATCACTTCCCTTTGAAATGTTACAGGTGCATTACACAATCCAAAAGGTAAGACAGAGTAGGAAAAAGTACCCCATACACTAGTAAAAGTTGTTTTGTCTTGATCCTCAGGGGAAATTCTAATTTGATTATACCCACTATATCCATCTAAAAAGGAGAAATACTTTTTACTAGACAATGAGTCTAGTACTTGGTCAACAAATGGCAGTGGAAAGTGATCATTTTTAGTTGTTGTGTTCAACTCCCTGTAGTCTACACAAACTCTCCATTTTCCACTTTTTTTAGGGACAATCACAAATGGAGATACCCATTGACTGTCTGAAATGGGGTAGATAAAACTAGCGTGAAACAATTTTTGGAGCTCTATTTTAACTATTTCCCTGAGTGCTGGGTTTATCCTTCTTTGAGGCTATCTAATAGGTAAATAGTTTTCCTTAATGTAGATCTTATGAGTATAGAGTTGATGATCTATTCCCTTCATATCCCCATAGTCTCATGCACAAACTTTGTGTTGTTCTTGCAACATTGTGACTAGGGAAACTTGTTGAGATTGTGCAATGAGATTATCTAAAAAAGATAAGTTGTTGGCCATACCAACCTTAAATAAATGGGTTGCACGATCTAAGAGATTGACGTTAATATTAGTGGGAGCTGATCACCATCAAGATAAGTACCCCTTGGTGCAACCAGTTTATGATTTTGTATGTAGATTGGGTGAGCAAAAATTTCAAGGGTATGCAGCCCCACTTGAGTAGAGGATAATAGAATTGTTATCTCAATAAAATCATACTAATCTTTCACCATTACCAGATGTTGAAGTCAATAATTATGAACTGAAGCCATTGCATGAGAGGAAAAAGGAACTGGAGGAGGTTATTCATTCCTAGGTAAATGAAATATGCAAGGAGGTTAATATTAATCTTTTCAATGACACCTTGGAGAGGTTGAAATTTCTTATTAGTTTTCTAGAGGATTTCAACAGAGAATCCAATGCAGTGGTAACTAAGTATTCCCCTTACAGAAAATCCATGGATGAAATTATGGAGTTTGATTGGTCATCTGAAGAAGAATATGAAGAATGGGGGAGGGTGTATGTTGGAAAATTTTGCTAATGAATTGAAGTGTGAAACATATACTAGGTCAAGTATTGTACAGGTCTAGCCATATAAGTTACAATTGTATAAAACATATGTTTCACGGAAAGATATTAAATTGTTGGTGATGTGGAATGCTAACTGAAATGCTAACTCACTTTTTAATCCACATCAGTTTTTCATTTTTTTCAATGAAATCAAGGTGCTACTATGAAGATGTTTATTCTTTTTGACATGTGCTTTTGAAGGACAAAGTTGATCCTCATAACGAGTGTAAACAAACTTTGTCTTGTATGAATTCCCTCCACTTTGATAAATGTAAATATAACCGAATTGGGGAATCTATCTTCTTGCAGTCCAATCCTATATTAACATGTGTGCACTTGGCCTGAAGCTTTTTTTTCTCCCTTATTCCATAAAATGAAATTCAAGGCCATTTGTATGGGTCTTTTGTTGAATACTAGAGCTATATTGTGAGTGTTAAGAACACAAAGATAATATGTTTAGTCTTTGTCAAATAATTTGAGTCTAGGTAGAATGTTTTGTCGAATGTATAGTTTTTGGATATATCAGAATGATAATGGAGATTTTCCAAGTCTATAGTCTCTCCATTTTGATTGTGTATATGAATTATTAATGAAAATATTGATCAAAGAGCATTTCATTAATTGTCATCATTTCGTACTTTGATATGTGTTTTGATTTTAGCTCTTGTTCACATAAGAAGTTAAATCACTTGAATCAAATCATGAATTCTTATGCAAGATCTAGGGATATGATAAGTAGTCTTTAGAATTTGGTCACTAATTTGTGAATTACTAAGTGATATTACATATATTTTGAATGTCCATAATTAAATTTCCCTTATATTTCAGTTTGCTCAATTTCCTAGCCCATAGATAATGACACTGATCATAAATCATTTCAATATCTTCATGATCCTAGTTATCCAAACTAAGAACAATATTTTAAAATAATCGTCGACCTATCTTGAATTTATGGTGTTTGTGTTGTCTTGGTATTCTCATCTTAAGGTGTGTAGTTTGTTCAAGGAATTGCCAACTTCTTGAGGAATTTCAGCTTATTAGCTATGGATGAGAATACATCTGCTTAAATATACAATGTACATATGAATTTTCTCAAATAATAGTATAATATACATTATGGGATTACCCTCCCAGGTTTTTCAAAGCCGAAAGTGTAGGACATAAAGTGATTGATGCCATATCTCATCAGTTGGCCACTTGTCTAGCAAATATTTGAAAATTGAGCCCGACAAGCTCATAGGTACCTGTTGAGACCTGATTGGTTCATTGTCAAAAACAACCAACAAATTCCCCTATACTCTTCACTGTACAATGAAATTTGAATACAACAACAAGATATATATGACCAAAGTAGATGTAAAAGGTTATAAATCATATGATCACAACATTCTAAACTCCTCTAATACTTTCATTCAAAGATCAAAGGTTGAACCTATACAAATTGATGCCAATCCTTCACCTACAACAAAAATCTTTAGCGATAATTGGGGGTCATTGGATTTTACACCTTGTTTCAATAAAGAATCCAAAATATCACCCTCAAGGTCCAAACAATCATATACAAATGATTCATTTTTAGATATAAGTTCTAATGATGATTGAGGTTTTACACCTCCCTTTATAGGAGAGTGAAAAATATCACAATCTAAACAAAAATAACCTTGTGTTTCATATGCTCAACTTGGTTCTATGTCAACAACATTACCCCATTATGGTGATAGGGGCTATATAACTCGCATCCCTCATGAGGGAATGATACATAACTTTAGAAAGGATTTATGTTCTCGTGAAGAAGCCAATCCTTCTCAAAAACATAAACCCTCTTCATATTACTTGGAATATTGTTATGGTATTGGATATGATCTCCCTCCTACACATGTAAGCAATGAACACATGAAGCAAACTAACATACCATACTCTTTTAAGAAAGATCTAGGTTTACCACCTTTATCTCCATTTTCATTAAGGCCTTATCATTTAGTGTGTGTATGACATGTATTGTATGAATAAAGAAACAATTCCTACTTTTGATCAAGAGAGTATCTTGTCGAGACTCCTCCAGGATCACTTGATATCTCTCCCTCAAGGAACATGAAAGAAATTTTACTACAAGAATTCATTTTGTGCATATCATAGAGTTCATGGTCATTCTACTAATGAATGTAAGGATTTGCATAACAAAATTGAATATCTTAAGGAGTGTGGTGCTCTTCCTTGTGTTGAAGCACCTTATTCTTCTAGTTGATACTGATTTTCACTCTAGCATGTTTCTCATTGGCTCACCCTTGTCATGCACTAAGCGGGGGCAATGGGTTAGGTATCCTTTTCCTCATGTGTTACTTATCATTGTCTCTTTTGGCTAGTTGATCACCTTTCATGTACATATGAGAGCAAGCTTGGGATGTGGATGACATGCCTTAAGTTGACTCACATGTGACTTACTTATTCATGATGTAGTTTGATTCGAAAACATATAACTTAGCATAGGGATTTCTGAATAACCTCTCATTTATTCTTCTACTTTTTAATAAATTGCTCATAGTAATGGTGTGAGCAACCACTTTAAAGTTAGGGCATACATTGACACCCATGTTTCACTATGTGGTTTTCTTCATTCTTGGTGGTGTCATTGGGTTTGATTTCCTCCAAGAGTTTGCTATTTCTTTGAATTTTCCTCATTAGGAACAATGTTCCCTAAGAGGAGACCTTGGACGAATTAAGCAAAATCCATGTATGTGCAGGATCATCATGGAAAAAATAGGCCCTTGAGTGGCAAAAAATTTAGAAAAATCAGAGTTAGGAAACTTGACATACAAATTTGAATAAGTTATCTATATTATTTCAAAAATATGAAAGAATAGAATCTGTGGCAACTTGAATGTAGTTTCTAAACTACTAGGTTTATTTTGAAAAAAGAAAAATCTATTTGGTGAAAATTTGAAATTTCAAAGAAGTACTTAAATTTCATGGAAAAAATAAGAAGTATGTGTCTGTGATATAAGTAAAGGAATCATGTCCCGATGTGATGCAATTTTTTTTGGAATTTTTTTCCAAGTAAATAATTAATTAAATGAATTTTTTATTACAACTTTTAAAAAATATAAAAACTTGTATGTCTGACCACCTTAACTTGGTCAAAAATTCATGAAATTCAAATTTTTTTTTTAATCCTATAGTATACGAAGCATAGAATGTGATGCATGTTTTGGATTCAAAAAATGTGATGCCATTTGAAAGTTATAGATTTTTTTCAATCAGCCTATCAATTAGGACTTTAGTTGTAATTCAAATAGAAAATGAATAATAATTATTTATTAAATTCAAAGTAAAGCATAATTTATATTGGCGGAAAGTTGAGAATCTCCTTTAAAAACCCTTTTCGTTTCATCAAATTTGGGAAGAAAAAAAGTCGTCAACCACATGGGCCATCATATCACTTACATATCGCCACGTTTTGGCCCATCATGATCTTGCACATACCCATCCCTTTGAACATTCCTTAAAATATTTATCATTTACAACATCGATTATATGGCCACCTTGTATAAGACACTTTGCATACCTATGGATCCATCTTGTTTGTTCATGAGTTCCAAGCATATGAAGTTTTTCTTACCTCATGAAGCTCAAAGTTCAGTGTTTGTTCATGAGCTCCAAGCATATGAAGTTTTGCTTCTCTCATGAAGCTCAAAGATCATTTTTGTGTGGTACCTTATCAAAGTTATCAGGAGGTATAAATTTGGTATGGTTGGATGAGAAGCTGATCCAAGGCATGAATTTCCCTTAGCCACTCATGTGTGTGTGTATGAGCGCATATCAGTCGTATGTATCTCAAATTCTTGGATTACTCACCCAACGGATAGTCTAAAGCTCTGTTACCTCAAAGTGGGCATGCATTGTTAGAAAAATAGCCTAGATCTGATCCACATGGTGTTGGGAAAATAATTGAAGCTTGATCCACCTCTTTTTATTTTTTCTTGTTTTTCATTTTCTTTCTTTTTTACATTGCATGTTTGTGTATCTTGATGTTGCATATCATACACCTTATGCATGTCCTTTTTTGCTTATGTCAATTTAACGTATATGATCTTGGATCCTAGGGGCTTGATCACCTCCTCGATCTTTTTTATCCTAGACCATCTCTATTGGAACACTTGGACCCCTCTTTAATGTCTACTTTAGTGTGAGTTTGGATCAAGTTCATCTACTCACTAAAGTGGGGGCCAAATGTAGCAACGAAAATTTAGTATCCCTTTTTCTGGCTTGTTTGGGCCCTTCTTGTTAACTAAGCTTAATGGTGCCTTGATTTAGTGTTGTAATGTATTTGACACATTCACATTAGGTCTTGGGCCCTTGTGAACTAATGAACTTAAAAATGGTACCTTGCTAAAGTGTTGGGAAGTGTTGTAACACACTTTCACACTTTTCTAAGGTTTTATTAATTAACTAAACCTAATTTAAACCTCTTTTTAACCTTAATCATGTCGTATTTAGAGTGTTGTAAAGAGTTGTAACACACTTTCACACTTTTCTATGGTTATCATAAATAATTGCACTTATTTATGCTTTTATTAGCCTTATTATACATCCACATGCCTCATTTAATGCATCTTTTCATGGATAATCTTGACACAAATCAACATCCAATCATAGTTCAAGTGTTTTCAGGTTGTGTGGCCTAGATTTGGTGGTCTAGGACTCATTCACCACCATGGGAAAATAAGTTCCATCAAGGTTTTTGGGTCCCAAACCTAGTTTCACACCTTTGTAATAATTTTTAAAAATGCTCCCATAAATTATGCCTAATGGGACTCATTCACCATGTTGGTTCCCAAATCAATAGATGCAATGAGTCCTATAGAATAGCCACTTTCTAATATTTAGGCTCAAAGAGTGATTTGGCCAAAGAAAAAGATTCAGTCAAGGACTGAAATCTCCTACAAGTTTCAGGCTCTGTTAAACCTACAAGGGTAAACCCTACAGTATATTTATAGATACTTGTGTAACAAAGTATCTATAAATATACTAATATTTATAGATGTTGGTGGTTTTGGACTCATTCACCACCATGGGAAAATGAGTTCCATCGAGGTTTTTGGGTCCCCAACCTAGTTTCACACCTTTCTAATAATTTTTAAAAATGCTCCCATAAATTATGCCTAATGGGACTCATTCACCATGTTGGTTCCCAAATCAATAGACGCAATGAGTCCTATAGAATAGCCACTTTCTAATATTCAGGCTCAAAGAGTGATTTGGCCAAAGAAAAAGATTCAGTCAAGGACTGAAATCTGCTACAAGTTTCAGGCTCTGATAAACCTGCAAGGGTAAACCCTACAGTATATTTATAGATACTTGTGTAACAAAGTACCAAATACACTATAAATAGATGTATCTCCTTCATCTGTTTGGAAGAAACAGTACCCTAAAGGTTTGGCTAACCTTCATGGAAGTATCTAATTCAGACATGAGAGATGTAGAGCATTAAATCCTACACACAAACAAATTGAGATTGATAAGTAATTTGATTTAAATTTGTGATTTGTTGTTGAATTAATCAATAGAATGAAACAAGAATAACACTCTTAGATCAGTGCTTCATCCATTGGAATGGAGTCAAATTCAATACCTATGCAACCTGATAAAAATTTAATACACAACATCATCTAAGCTTTGAAAATATTGTATTACATTATTTCAACATAAATCTCAACCATAACTTCTTATTAAAATACTAGCACTTATTTTAACATAAACCAATTGTCTCACTCAAGAATTTACATTAATTCCTTGAATCAATAAGCATGAAAAAAACTAAACATCCACTAGAATTCAATGGAGATAAATAAAATAACTCTTGATTATGTTATTCATAGCAGATAAAACCAGTACATAAGAGAGAAAATGGCCTCAATTTTCACCATTCAATATTATTATGCCAGTATTGCTATCAAAATTACATACATACTGACAAAATCAAAGCCTAAGACTTAAGTCTAAAATGTTTTACATTACAATGTTCACTGTGAACAATTCCAAAACAGCTAACTAACTACAATGAATCATAACTTTGCACTTAAGGAGAAAGAAACCCTAAATGCTCATCAAAAGAAGACACTTGGAAAACTCAGGATCATTGATGAATAACTTACCATTGCCTGAAGAGAAAGCCCTAATCTGCAATCTGACTCACACTTCTTGCATCTACTACTCTTCAACAGAAAGATATTCCCCATCTTGAATAATCATCATTTCCCTTTATTCTGGAGGTGAAAAATATTCTTTGTTTCCAAAAGATTTTATCTCCTCTTTCAGTTTTCACTATGCTGTGTGAAAGTTGATTCTTTCCATGAAAAGCTCTTCCCAGTGAAATTTTTTTTTACACAGTGAATATATTATTCAGTTTATTCACCTGTGCCCTTTACTTTCATCTAATATTTAAAAATATTAATTCCCAACATAGAATTTCCTTAGCTTTATTTTACCTAGACAATGGAAATATTTTATCAAAATATTTTCGATCGTGCTTTTACCTCCCACTTGATGTTAAAATTTTAAATTTTTAAAAGGAGGGATTTTAAAATATTATACATAGCAAACATTTTTAAAAGTTAAAAAAATTTAAAAATTACTGAGCCCACCAAGTCATTGCACCAATGCCTGTTTCCCCGAAACTTCTTCATGACGGCAACACAATTCCATTCGGGCTAGCAGGGAAAATATAAAACAAAAAAATGAAATATTTTAAGTCATAAAATATTTCTTCTGAGAGACCAATCCCCGTGCCCCCGTTCCTCTGTGTGACATTAGTCTCTATCTCCATGGGCTAGTGAGAAAGACCATTTTTCACTCTGTTTCACTTTGCAGCTTTACACTCTATCACTTCTCATCAATCATGGCAACCAAGCAAATGTATACAATAGTCAACTTGAAAATCTATCACCTTTTAACAAGGTTGTGTAAATGAAAGCTCGCCCAACAATGTTTGGCTAAGCATATAATGGATGTAATGGTTGAGCACTGCTCGATGCCGCCAGAGCAGTATGATTCTACATTTGAAAGTTTAAAAATGAAAATTCCAGCATGACAGTGCTAATTAAACTCAAGATGCATAAAATAACTCCTTCACAAAGTGGCTTCTCAACACCACAATGCGTTCGCGCTGATGGCAATGACATTAGGGTTCTTTTCCCTCATAGATTTAAACCATTTTGATACATTTTACTATATGCACAGAAATCCTCCTCATGTGTTGCATTGATTGTTTCCTCTGCTTCGTGTCAACACATTAAACAATCTTAAGGTTTATTTCCATTATTCTTTTGGATCCCTCTTTTCATTGCACATAGTTGTGTAGCAATTCGAACATCCACACAAAAATTCCCAAAAGAATTCTTTTCCTTTGACTTGTTGTGTGTAGCTTTAATATTTCCTTTCTTGCTTTTCACTCAACATCGAACAAAAATGCCTTATCACCTACTACGTAAAGCACCAAAGCATCCAGGGCACAAAAACAATAGGATTTCCTTATTTATTTTGATGCATTTACACTGCAAGCACAGGCTCACTCCACCTTCTTTGGCATAGGCATGACGAATGGCAGCACATCTGCCAACTGAATTTGCTTAAAATTTTATGAAGACTTTTCAACAAATCCATTTTTTTCATACGCCTTGTCTATGCTCATGTAGATTTAAATTGCTTTTGTTGCTTCGCTACCAATGTCCTTTGGATCGGTCCCCATCTTATAGGGCTAGTATTTCCAACAATATTCCTCTATCCTTGATGCTTTGATGGATGTGCATATCTCATGCTCCCATTCTACTCTTCAAAAATGTGTTTCCACGCACCATGGGTTCCTCCTCTCAAATGCATAGTGTTGTTAATTAAAAATTCTTTATTTATTTTTTAAATCTTCCACTATTGCTTGATGAGCCTTATCCATTCAAATTGCATTCCCAATCAGTTCAAGGAACCTCAATTAAATTAGCTTGTTGTAAAAGATCTGCATCATGCACCTATCCAAGCAACCCAAACAAGATTTAATAGTGTATAGTGACTTTATCTATATTGATTAAAGTGCAACACCTCCCTTCAAATTAATAGAACTTCATTCGGCCAGACACAGGGGAGTGTTCATTCCATGAGATGACATTTCATTTAGGCATTGATCAAAGATTTTGCTTATGTGTCCATGCTTCCAACACATTGTCAGTTTCATTTATAGTTGGTTCTATCACCTGTTGTCAATCATATATAGAACCCTTTGAAGAGTTTTTATATGTCTTGAATGCATCCCTCACAAATCTTAACCCTAGCTTGATTTCACTCCAATCCATAACCATGGCTATAAGTATATATGTATCCCCTTAATCAGTGAATTTGAATGATGTTGGAAATATAAGAAGGATTTTCTTTCTTAGTATTATGCAGATGTTTAGACTTGATGATAAAATTAAATAATGCCCTAACTTTATCCCATGGTAACTCAAGTGTAATACCACCACCTTTTATTCGACGAATTTCTTATGGATGTGGTTTCCATTCTCAAGCTTAATCTATGGTCATCCCATAATCCCTGTTCTTGAATATAAAATGGACCTTGCTCTATATTTAATCTTTTGAAGGTAGTGATATTCACTTACCAGTTCAAAGCAATTTACTTGATGTGATTGGAGTACTGCAACAATTTATAATTTCATGACTATGCAAAGCATTTTGGGTCCCATGTGGGCCTGACTAAAAAAAAAATTGTTTTCAAAACAAGTTTTAATCTTTGAATTGATCTAAGGTATCTTTTGAATACTTCTAATGAGGCAAAATGAAGTGGGTTTTCATTAAAACTTGTTTTTTGTCATTTTTGCACAGTGATAAAAATTGATCAAGTAGCCTCTAGAATTGCCTTGGGAAACTAGTCCAACAACCTCCTGAAGTCATGAAAACTTACAAGAATGCAAACATTTGGTCCAAGAATAGATTGAAACAAACGGCGCGACAAAAAAAGACATGAGGTAAAAGATATTTAGTGTCAATGTAGCCCACTCGAACTTTTCTACAACTATACCTATTTAAAACTGATTAAAGCTCACCAAGTTGCTACTTTGAAAAAAATGTCAAATCATCTTTTGAGGAACTACCAATGGAAAAACTAGGTCATTTGGGTACATTGAGTATGTGTGCAAGAGGGATTTACTTGAATAAACATTCTTCAAAAAATATTAAAGGTCAAACTTGACCACCTTGAAAAGTTTTTGAAAATGTAGATGTAAAATAGAGCAAACTGCATTTGCTTTTGGTTTGATAAAAATATCAAATCTGATCATGAGAATCTGAAACTGGACCAGGGAGTACAATAATGTAGGGAGAATGGAGAGCAACAATCCATTTGACATGAAAATTATCCAGTTGCAAAATATCAACTCAAATAGGAGGCCACTTCGCAGGACAAAGAGTTTGCAAACAACAAAACAGTGTCAAAACCCTCTAGTTTTGCTTTTCAAAAACCTATCAAAACTCTTTATGGAAAGCTGAAAACTAGCATGCATGTTAATATATGTCAAGTAAATGTGTCTACCAAGGGGTTTGGCTTGAAAATCAACTAGCTTTGAATTGTGAGCCTCTAAAGTAGGTCACTTGGGAAAATTTTGCAAGTGCACTTCTGAATGTACAAAGGAAAAATTTTCAATATGGGCACTTCAAATTTGAAAATTTGAAGGTGCCAATAGTGGCTCTGACTGGGGATGTATGCCCCTTTTGGGCATAGCAAGAATTCAGATCTTCTGGAGAAGCAGACCAGGTGCCTACTTGATTGGGTGACAGTCAAAATGTCATCTCTGCCCCCTACTACTCTGGTTTGATAAGTCAAGCCACATTTGATGGCCCAATGCCACCCAAAACTATAGGATTCTTCTTACCTCTATTATATACAAATTTCTCATCACATTTTACTTAAGACAATCTTAAAATATCACTGCAATCTTCTTGATTAAACATGTTGGCATCTCCCAATAGCCCATTATATACAACATTATCAACAAATTCAGATTTACCAAGCATCTAAAAATCATACATAATATTAAAATACTAATTTTCATGTGGCGAAAACCTATGATGTTTATCATGTAAATCATTTTCAAGTGGAAAACAACCTTCTTCAATGTTTTGCACATTGCCATAGTTTATTAAAAAATCATCCAGTTGAAAATAGTAGAACTCATATTCTACCACATGGTTGGTACCATCAGGCTTCATCTGATTATTATTTTGCATGTCAAAGGTGAAACAGTTATAAGAACTAATCAAAATATTATGTGCATCATGCAAACTATCTTCAAGTGTATGTAAAGAGATACACTCATATATTGGCACACACTGTAACTATGCCTCAACATGCTAGTGTAGAGAATCATCAAGAATATCTAACCTATCCTCACTCTTTCTCACTTTGATATCCTCTAAACATAACATATCAATATCTTTAGCATCCAAAGTTTGTTCAAAAGTGAGCAATTCTGGTTCAAAAAGATAATTTGATTTCTCTTTGAAATCGGCCTCCACATCTACATGAAAAAACTCATAACTAGGCTCAGCTGAGTCCACAAATGGGAATTTATCCAAATTTGCATTAAAATTCTCAAGATTTGGCTCATTGGAAACACAAACCTCAAGGTTATCTATTGGTTTTAACTCATCAAAACAAGTTTACAAACTTGCATCGGCATGCACACTTTCACACTCATCATATAATGCATCATTACAATCAAATGGTTGTTTGTCTATATCCATATTATCATCATGTTGACCAACTGGTTCACAACTAGAAGGAAGATAAGATACCCATGCATCATATCTTGCAAAATGATGATTATCCTCACTATCAAAATCAATATCGGAAACACACAACAACTCAGGGTTATTCATATGTGTATATTTCTGATACTCAGTAGTCAACATATTTGAAAAAATTTCACTACTTAATAGACCATTGTTATGTTCCATTCTTTCAACCACTTCCTCTTTTGGACTTCTACTAGAACTGCATAAATTACCAAGTTGTAAGTCAGGGTATACCATGATATCACCATCATCAAAATCTAAAAACTCAATGGACTGGGTATCATAATAGCAATCCACATCTTTTTTCATTTCAATATTAGATTGGGTGTCATCATTGAGTTGTTCATTTGTATCCTCTTAAGCATAGACACAAACATTTTCACTATCATGATCATCAATGGTAAACATTGCATCATTCTCAACTTCTTCCTTCTCAAGCATGCATTTATCTACATTTGAAACTGAAGACATTTGATCATTTGATTTCACATAGCTACTAATTTCATCGACATGTTTATCCACAATTGGAGACAACAAACCTTGCACATATTTATTCTTGATTTTTTCCATATTATTTAAACATGTGTAAGCCATCTGCATACTCAATATTCTGAAATCCTTTAACAATGCACTAGATCCCTCCTCAAAAGCTTCAAAATACATATGAATGCAATCTAAGGTACTAGGTCTAAAATTTTCATGGATTAGTGAAAGAGCAATAGAAAATATGTGACTGAAAACAATGCTTGACTCTTCATCTTGTTTTTTAAGCTACTTTAACCTTGTGACAAGGTCAGAAGACTTTTTTGCAAATTATTCTCTATAAGCATCCATTATTTTATCCTATCAAGGAAAGGACTTCTCGGGAAAGCTTAAGTACTAGTCCCTAGCTCTTGTTTCAAGAGATCTAAAAAAAAGTCTCATCCACATATCTTGATCTCCAAATGAGTGTTTCACCATGAAGCTTATAAAAACTTTGGACATGTGCATCTCCTTCACACACATTGTATCCATTAAATCTAGGAATCTACTTATAGAATTGGCTTGGCATACTTTTAACCTTGTAATCAATCCATCACAAGTCTAGAGTTGGTCATACAATGGATCAAAAGAATTGAGAGAAGGTGCAACAATTTGGCTAGCATATCTAGTACGATTATCTCTTAACTAGGCTTGTAGAGACATCTGGTGCCTTTTCTCCATCTATCTAATTCCCTTTTCAAACACATCTTTCCATTCCCAGCTAAACCTAGGCTTGTTCACACTTGAGTTTATGCACTTTGTGGTGTCAACTATTTGAGGATTATTAGACTTCTAAAGCTTCTTGAAAATATGCATAAATTTTTTTAATGGCATGGTTATTTCCCTTAGCTAATCCATAGATGTTTGCAAATATGGGTTTAAATAATTATGCATAATCATAACCATGACAACATAAAGGATCACTAGGATAATTTTTAATATGGTGGTAACCTGGGCTTAAAACATATGATAATGCAAGTGGATAGAAATCCCTAGGATATACAAATTCATTCTAACCATCCATACTAGTAAATTTGTGAATACTTAGACAAATACTTTAGATGGAATTGTAATTGCATTCAATATGACAGGTTCAACAAATGAAAATATGTAGAGAACCACGTACCTTCACATCTCAAGTTGCTACAACTTTGAATAGAGCATGTTTAGGTCACAATAACAAACAAGATCCCTTCATGTGCATAAATTGTAGAGTAGAGTCACCACCTCTTCAACAAGAGGAAAACCTTTGAAGCAAGGCTATCTTTATCAACATAAATAAATTCTCTAAGTTCTTCCAGCAGATTCACTTCACAGTATTTTGTATTTAGGGCTGTTACAAATCAATTTCAAGATTTGGAACTTCTTCAACATCTAAACCAGCCATTCATTCTTTTCTTTTTTTTCCAAATGGACTTAAACAAATTTGCACTAGAGATTCAAAGTTCTCCCTAGCGGAGTCGGCAATCTGTTGGTTCCCAAATCAACAGATGCAATGAGTCCTATAGAATAGCAAATTTCTAATATTCAAACTCAAATAATGATTTGGACAATGAACAAGATTCAGTCAAGGACTAAAATCCCCTACACTTTAGGCTCTATTAAACCTGGGAGGGTAATCCCTATAGTATATTTATAGATACTTGTGTGCCAAAGTATCAAATACACTATAAAAAGATGTTTTGCCTTCAATTGTTTGAAAGACATAGTACCTTAAAGGTTTCAAGGTTGACCTTCATGGAAGTGTCTAATTCGAACATGAGAGATGTAGAGCATTAAATCCCACAAACAAACAAAATAAGACTGATAAGTAATTTGATTTAAATTTGTGATTTTCTATTGAATTAATGAACATAATGAAACAAGAATAACACACTTAGATTAGTGGTTCATCCATTGGAACAGAGTCAACTTCAATACCTATGCAACCTGATAACAATTTAATACACAACATCATATAAACTTTGAAAATATTGTATTACAGTATTTCAACATAACATCTTAACTATAACTTCTTATCAGAATCCTAGCACTCAGTTTAACATAAACCAATAGCCTCACTCAAGCATTTACATCCATTCCTTGAATCAATAAGCATGAACAAAACTAAACATCCACTAGAATTCAATGGAGACAAATAAAATAACTCTTGATTATGTTATTCATAGCTTATAAAACTAGTACATAGGAGATAAAATGGCCTCAATTTGCACCATTTAGTATTATTATGCCAATATTGCTATAAAAAATACATACATATTGACAAACTCAAAACCTAAGACTTAACTCTGAAATGTTCTACATTACAATGTTCACTGTGAACAGTCCCAAAATAGCTAACTAAAAACAATGAATAAAAAAATTGCACTTGAACCGTAGATTTTTGGCACCACAAGGCTCTCTAACTCTTCAAGGGTTTTTAACCTAAAAGGAGAGAGGTAGGCCAAAAGTGCTAACTCAGATAACTCAAATAAAGGATTGTATGATGTTTATATGACTAAATGAGATTATCTAAGTGCAACTAATTGATATAATTGGTTGCTTAAATATGCAAAACCTAAGAAATATGAATTGTTTGAAAACACATTATGTAATGCAAAATCACCTACAAATGAAAGGAAAATTGCAAAAAAAATGAATCAGATTGAAAGTGTGCACCTAAAACCTTGATGAAGACTATAAATTACATTTGAAATGTTGTTGATGCTATTTTTTAGGCCTGGAGGGACTCATTTTCCATTCTGGATGAATCAGTCCTAATTCAGGTAAATTGAGCCAGAACCCATTTCTTACAAAAGGGTACTCAAAATTGATCCTGGAGTGGTACTCATTTGCACCCATGGAGAATGATTCAACTTTTGAATTTCTAGATTTTCAAAAGTGGATTCTAAAGCTTTTGATTTGCACTTTGACTTCCTACAGGTGTTCACTTTTGAAACTCTGATTTACGGGTTTGAAAATGAGTCTTTGTTGATATTTTGACTTGTTGAATGAGGAGAAGATTTTAGAAACTTTATAACTTAATCTTCAATGATTTCCAAGCTTCAAAAAGTCTTAAATCTACAAACAAAGAAGACAAGAGAGAAAGATGTTGAATGTTGGGCATGGGGGTTTGCCTTCGTCAAACCCCTTTTAGGTAATTAAACCAAAATGATGAAAGAATAGAATGAAACATGCAATAATGGAATACATTACCTTTCCATCATGTTGATCTTATATTTTTGCACCAATGGAGGAAGATTCAGGCCTTGAATGTCTTTAGGAGCTTTCTTGATGTCTTGTCATGATAAGACCCTAAGTTGCTTGACTTGAGATGGAAGATTGATGGATGAATGAATGATAAGAGATAAGATATGTGAAAATGAGTTAAAATACCTATATTTATAGTAAATTCACCTATTTTACCTATTAATACCTCATCACAAGCCGGCATGAAGCAATATTAAACTTAAATTTTACTTTTTTCCTACTCAAAGGTCAAAATTGAGCCAAATGGGACTCATTCGCCACCCATGGTGAATGGGTCCCACTTGGATGGGAGTAATTCACCATGCATGGTGAATGGGTCCCACAGCTAGGAAGCTAGGAGATAAGGAAATAAGGTATAAATTACAACCTTGTTGGGTATTTGATCAATTTAAGCCTCAGGATGCACAAGATGGGTCAATAGGGGCCTATTAGTGATGATGTGAATGTCAAATAGGGCTTGGGACATAGAAATCAATGTGAAAGTGTGATTAAATACACTTTACAACACTAAAATGAGGTCCACATAGCCTAGAAAGGCTCAAGAACCGTTGTGAATGTGCAAGACACATTAAAACACTAGTTTATTATTAAGTTTATTTCAAAAACCTTCTATATTAATGTAATAATATTATTAAACACATTTAATAATGTTGAATTGGGGAGAAATAGGTTCATTAAGTCTAGAAAAGCATGAAAGTCCATTACAAGACTTTACAACACCTTTACAAGACATCATTAAAAATATGTTATTCAATTTTCAAGGGTCCAAGACCTAGTGTGGATGCATAAAATACCTCACAACACCTAAATCAAGGCCTCATTAAGTGTAGTTTATCATGAATTAATCCTATTTCAAGCAATGGGTCCTTTTTTCTATGACACATTTATCCCCCACTTTAGTGACAGGATGAACTGCTTCAAACTCACACTAAAGTAAATATTCAAGAGAGATCCAAGTGTACAAATGTAGATGACAAAGAATGAAAAAGATCAAAGGAGGTGGTCAAGCCCCAAGGATCCAAGATCCTAAGTCTTGTTTTTTTTGGAAGAGAATGCATACTCACTCTAGGGTGACAGAACTCTTGGTTGTTCGCCGGGTGAGAAGGCCCAAAAGTATACTCACTTTGGGGCCATGAAACTTCTGGTTGTCTATAGGGTGAGAAATCCCAAAAGGGTGGGAAAAATATGCTAGTTGGTATGCACCCACAAAACACATAGGTGGCTATGGGGAAAGTCGTGCCACTAGATGGGCTTCCCACTCAACCATATTAAAGTTATACCTCCTAATAAATTTAACAAGGTGCCACAAGGAAGATGGTGTCGTTTCGAGCTCTATGACGTAAGAAAAACTTTGTATGCTTGACACTCATAGAAATTGTTAATGCAAAGCAGTGTAAGGATTTTTCAAAGGGATTTTGCTTTGTTCATGAAAGGTCTCATCTTAGGAGACATTATTGCTTAATGTGTCCAAGCGATGATAAATGCAAAAGAAGTATCATGCTCTTGGAGGGAATCAAGCCCAATGACTCTACCAAGAAAAGGATGCATCACAAGAAGAAATAAATTACATAATGAAATGTGAGTGGTAATGTATACCCCCACTTTAAAGTGGTTGCAAGCACCCAAAATATGAGAAATTTCTTTAAAGTATAAGAAAAAGAAACAAGATCTTACTCAAAAATACCTATGCCAAGTCATATGTTTCTAATAAGCTATGTCATGAAAGAGAGAAGTATGTCATATGCAAGCCAAGTTAAGGCATGTCATCCACATCCCAAGGTTGCTCTTATGTATTGATGAAAGGTTAACGACTAGCCAAAGGAGGCAACCACAAGTGACATATGAGGACAATGCTACATAACTCCTTGGCCCCACTTAGTGCAGGACAAAGGTGAGCCTGGGATGGATGAAAGTGATTATCAAGTAGAGGAATTAGGTGCTCCCACATAAGGAAGAGCACCACACTCCTTGAGAGGTTGAATGTTATTGTTGTGCAAAGTCTTTGATAAAAGTGGAGATAAGGGAGATACCCCTAGATCTTTCTTGAAAGAGTCTGATATGTCAATTTTGATCATGTGTGCATTGAATCCATGTGTAGGATGAATGTTGTAATTGATACCATAACAATATTCCAATTGAGATGAAGGGGGTGTGTGTTTGTGAGAAAGATTGGTTTCTTTACAATAGTTCACAAATCCTTTTTATCATTATGTGTCATTGTTGCACAAGGGATGGGAGTTATATTAGCCCCATCATCACCATGAGGTGATTTGGTAGAAATAAGTTGAGCAAATGGAACAAAAGGTTGTTTGGGTTGAGATGGGGATATAGTGCACCCTCCCTTAAATGTAGGTGTGAAACTCCAATCACTACTAGGACTTGTGTCTAAAAAGGAATTGTTTGTATATGACTCTTTGGACCATGAGGGTGAGATTTTAGAAATTTTATGGAAAGGAGGTGTAGAATCTAATGACCCCCAGTTATCACAAAAGAGTTTTGTTGTAGGTGAAGAGTTAGGACCAACTTGTATAGGTTCAAGTTTTGATCTAGGAATGGAAGATTTATGGGAGTTGAAAGTGTTGTGATCAGTTGATTTATAGCTTCGCTCATCCGCATCAATCATGTATTTATTGTTGTATTCAAACTTCATGACATAGTGAAGGGTAGATGGGACTCCTTTCAAAGCATGAATCCATGGTCTCCCTAGGAGAAGATTGTATGGAAGGGGTCCTTGCATGATATGAATAGAGGTAGGCAGTTCTCTAGGTCCAGCCTCAATAGGTAATGTGATCATCCCAAGTGGTTTCCTATGAAATTTGTCAAAGCCACGAATATGAATGTCATTGAGTTGAATGAGATTTTTGTCCATACCAAGTTTGTGTAGGAGGTCCATGCTACAAACATTAATTTATGATCCATTGTCAATGAGAGTGTGCCAAACTAAAGTTTCATTAATGATCACCTTTATCATCAAGGGATCATTTTTGTTTTGAATCTCAAGTGAGGGTAATTCATGTTTAGGGAATGTGATTTTTGACTGGGTGGCTTACATGGGATGAGAGGAGGATGTTACAATTTGGTTTTATGTAAGATTGTATCTCTTCCTTCTGTATTTGCAACATTTCATGAAAGAGAAGTTTCAATTTCGGTGAGAGTTGAATGAGTTCCCATATAGATATATTAGCAGGAGTATTTTTAAGATCTTCAACACTAGGCACTTTTTGAGGAAAAGGTAATGGCGTAGAAGTGTCGTGTGGTCCTCTAGATGTTTGAGTCACTAAGTTACAACCTAATGGCTGCAAAACATTGTTATGAGTAGATTGCATCATGGATTTCAAGACATCTATGAATTTTTTATGTTTTTCACTAATGGAAGGTAACTTAGGAATCTCACTAATTAAAGGAGATCCCACTTGTGTTGTCATAACCTCAAAAATATTGTCTCAAGATTGGAATGATATGTGTCAAAATTTTGATACATCTTATTGTATGCACAGATACCCTCCTCATGTGTTGCTTTGATTGTTTCCTCTACTCTGTGTCAATACATCAAACCATCTAAAGGTTTATTTCCATTGTTCTTTTGGATCCCTCTTTTCATTGCACATAGCTATGTAGCAATTCCAACATCCATGAAAAAAGTCCCCAGAAGAATTCTTTTCCTCTGACTTGTTGTGTGCATCTTTAATGTTTCCTTTCTTGCTTTTCACTCAACATCAAACAAATATCCCTCATCTCCTGCTGCATAAAGCACCAAAGCATCCAAGGTGCCAAAAAACATAGAATTTCTTGATCTGATTTGTTCATATGCCTTGTCTATGCTCATGTAGATTTAAATTGCTTTTGTTGCTTCGCTGCCAGTGTCCTTTGGATCGGTCCCCATCTTATGGCGCCAGTATTTCCAAGAAAATTCCTCTATCCTTGATGCTTTGATGGATGTGCATATCTCATGCTCCCATTCTGCTCTTCAGAAATGTGTTGCCACTTGCCATGGGTTCCTCCTCTCATATGCACGGTGTTGCTGATTCAAACTTCTTTATTTTTTAAATGTTCCCTCGTTGCTTGATGAGCTTTATCCATTCAAAATGCATGCCCAGTCAGTTCAAGGAACCTCAAAAAAATTAGCTTCTTGTAAAATATGTGCATCACCTGTCCAAGCAACCCAGGCAAGATTTAATAGTGTAGTGACTTTATCTATGTTGATTAATGTGCAACACCTCCCTTCAAATTAATAGAAGAACTCCATTCGGCCAGACACAGGAGAGTGTTCATTCCATGAGATGACATTTCATTTAGGCATTGATCAAAGATTTTTCTTATGTGTCCATGCTTCCAACACATTGGCAGTTTCATTTACAGTTGGTTCTATCACCTATTGTCAATCATATATAGAACCTTTTGAAGAGTTTTTATTTGTCTTGAATCCATCCCTCACAAATCTTAGGCCTAGCTTGATTTCACTCCAAGCCATAACCATGGTTGTAAGTATATATGTATACCCTTAATCAGGGAATTTTAACAATGTTGGCCCTATAAGAAGTATTTTCTTTCTCAGTATTATCCAGTTGTTTAGACTTGATGGAAAGATTAAATAATGCCTTGACTTTATCCCATGGTAACTCAAGTGAAATACCACCACATTTTATTTGATGGATTTCTTATGGATGTGGTTGCCATTCTCAAGCTTAAACTATGCTCACTTCTTAATCCATGTTCTTGAATAGAAAATGGACTTTGCTCTGTATTTAATCTTTTGAAGGAAATGAAGTTAATTGACCAATTCAAAGAAATTTACTTGATGTAATTACAATACTGCAACAATTTACAATTTCATGACTATGCAAAGCGTATCAAGTCCCATGTGGGCCCAACTAAAAAAAAATCATTTTCAAACAAGTTTTACCCTTTTAATTAATATAAGGTGTCTTTTGAATACTTTTGATGAGGAAAAATGAAGTGGGTTGTCATTAAAACTTTGTTTGTCATTTTTGCATAGTAATCAAAACTAATCAAGTAGCCTCTAGAATTGCCTTGGGAAACTAGTCCAACAACCTCCTAGAGCCATGAAAACTTACACGCATGCAAACATTTGGTCCAAGAATGGAGCACAACATGAAGCTCAAAAAAAAAAGAAATGAGGTAAAATATATTCAATGCCAAAGTAGCCTACTCAGACTTTTCTACAACTATACCTATTTAAAACTAATTAAAGCTCACCAAGTTGCCACTTTGAGAAAATATCAAATTATGTTTTGGGGAACTACCATTGGACACACTAGGTCATTTAGGTACACTGAGTATGTGTGCAAGATGGATTTCCTTGAATCATCATTCTTCAAACGATATTGAGTGTCAAACTTGACCACCTTGAAAAGTTTATGAAAATGTAGATGCAAAACACAACAAACTGCATTTGTTTTTGGCCTGGTAAAAATATCAAGTGCAACAATCTATTTGACATGACAATCATCTAGTTGCAAAATATCAGAAGGCCACTTCATAAGATCGAGAGTTTGCAAACAGTAAAACAGTGTCAAAACCCTCCAACTTCGCTTTTCAAAAGCCTATCAAAACTCATTATGGGAAGTTGAAAACTGTCATGCATGTTTGCATATGTCAAGTAAATGTTTCTACCAAGTGGTTTGGCTTGAAAATCAATTGGCCTCAAATTGTGACCCTCTAAAGTAGGTCACTTGGGAAGATTTTGCAGGTGCACTTCTAAATGTACAAAGGAAAAATTTTCAATATGGGCACTTCAAATTTGAAAATTTGAAGGTGCCAACACACCACTTTGAGAAAATCAGTCCCATGTGGCTCAAAATCAAAATTAATACTAAGTTTTGGTAGGATTTTACCCTCCTAGATCTGATGTCAGCTTATAGTGTTGTAATTTCAAGAATTCTTGCATAATTAAGTATAAATACAAGTTTCTTTCACTCATTTTACACCTATCAAGTTGAATGACCATCCTTATAGAAAATTTGGATTCACAAGTGTTTACAAGAGCATTCAAGAGCATTCAAGGGCAGATTCTTCATCATTTGTTGCAGCAATTCAAGATCCATTATCATGTCAAGATTATCAAGCATCAAGTGTGTTATTGAGCTAGTGTTGTGATGTTGCATTCAAGATCCAAGGCCAAGCATTTTTCTACACTTATCTCAAGATCTATATCTACATCCTTTATGGGAATTTCACACTAGATTGTTGATTTATATTACAAGACATCATTCAAGATATTATTGCTCATGTTTCATGTCCTATGTTGCATGTTTCATGTTCATCTTTCATTATTTCATCATCTAGTTTAACTACATAAAAGGGGTTTGACCAAGGCAAACCCCTATTCCCTAACAATCAACAAGTTTTTCTCCTCTGTACATTTGCAATTGTAGGTTTATAGATTGAAGAAAAGTGGATTTGAAGCCATCAAATGTACCAAAATGACAAAGTTGCCAATGTCATCAAATGTTTCATGGAAAGTTTTCATGACTCACAAAAACTTAGATCTAGGACAAAATATCCATCCAATTTGCATGAAATCAGTGGAAAAGTGCTTATTTGATCAATCTTCAAAAGCTTGCGAAGTTTCAATTCAAGATCCTACTCCTAGGACACTTCGTGTGACAAAATGGGACTAATATGCCAGAAGTGGCATATGAGTCCCACTACAGGCATTTTTTAGGATTTTTGTAGATTCAAATACCCTTTTTATAGAAACCTATTCCTGTGTAGAAACCCAGATCTAGGACCGATTCGCCCAACACGGTGTATGAGTCCCAGTAGGCCTAAATTTTAGGTTATTCAACATTTCAAGCTTCCATTCAAGCTCTCTTTAGTTTCTAGGTAGTCTATAATTTTCTATTTTTCTATTTTGATTTATTTGTATTTATAGTTCATTTAGTGAAGTTTCATGCATCATTGAGTTCAATCATATGATTTTGCATTTCATACGTTTTTCCAATGCTTAGCTTGGTGGTGAACTCATTATTAATCTCTAAACATACCCTAGGACAGTCCCTTATCAGATCTTTTTCCCCCATTATCATCATTTGATTGAGATCTCTAGGGCATCCTTAAATGTGGAGTATAGAAAGCTTGTTACCCTAGGTCCTAAAACCCTAGTGGTGACAATTTTCTATCTTACAATATGTTGCTATGGTATTTTTGAACATGTTTTATATTATGAATATGTGACATTTTATGTCAATATATGTTTTTTGTAAGCCTATATGGATTTATTAGATACATTGTATACTTTTATCAACATATAATGTTGTATGACCTTATGGCTTTTTGTTAATGAAAATATTTTTTACCACTACTATCCATATTTTCACTACAAATTATTGATTGAATAAATGAATAATTACACAAAGATCATTGTTAGTAACCATAAATTGTTACAAATATCATAGGCCTCTTTAAGGGGGTAGCCACCACTACTTTAAACCATATTGGTAGCACAAGCATGTGATTTTTTGAAGTATTTGTTAGATAAATTATGGATGAATTTGAGATCACAAAAATTTGGTAACATAATGAAACTAAACATTATTATAATGTAACCATACAATATTGTGATTTCTTGTGCTTTCCTTTTTTGGAGATTGCATCTTTGACTCTTGTTATCCAAAATATTTCCCTAAGTTATGCATGTTAACTTGAACATGAAATTTTCTTATCCATAGTCATAAGCATAAGCACTACAAACTAGCCCTACACCTTTAATGTCCATGTTCTTGGCTATATAACTATTATCTCCTATTTCCTTGGCACCAAAACTCATTTTCACCCCAATTCTTAGTGGCACAAACTTGAGAATCAATAAAATTATTCCTTCGTTTCTAGTATCTATAAGATGTTTGGGTTGACCTAGGATACATTTGCATTTAACATCTTGGGTACTTGTTAAATAAATGATCCCCTACTCATTACCTAGGAAAAAGTGTCAAAACCCCTCTTCTAAGAATATAATAGGATAGTCACTAATTTTCTCACTTGTTATCTATGATTTAGCATTCCTAATCTAGTTCCTTTATACTTCTTCCTATTTTTAACCCTACTATGCCTAATATTGTTATAGTTTATTTGAATTTTTTTTTCATTCTCCTATGTCCTTAGAATCAATACCATCCTTTTCTCAACCCCTCTTCACAAGGTGCACGACTCACTCATTCCCTCCCCTCCTTGATGTATTATATATTACAAACATGTGACCTCTCCTTGTGCCCTCTTCCATGATGAACCTAAATTTTATTGGTAGTTATAGTAGCACCCTATACTCCATTTCTCCACCCTCTACCTCTAGGACATACTTCTTAGGTGTGGCTTTGAAATTATCCCCATACATATGTATCTATTAATGACTCCTTGTTAGTATCTTATTCTATACCTAACTACCTGATGGTAGTGGTTTCATTGATGTGTCTTAGCTAGCTCTCTCCAACATTCCAACATCTCTTCCATGTTCCATCATAGGTATCATCCTTCTCCAACTTCCTTACCTCCACCAATTTTTTTTTTTTTTATACTTATAAAACATTATATTTTCCACCTTTAGTTTCTTAGAAGAAATTCCTTCTTTCTTCAATAATCTTAGAGTATACTCCACTCTTATAGCTATCAATTTTAATTCCTCTTATGTATTCCCTTCACCTAGTGGTTTGACCCTTATATTATTGATGCATCCAATTTTTATAGGTTTGTATTTTTAATTTTCTTAACTCCTTTGATTACATTGCATGCATCTTCATTTATGTTGGTATCTAGTAATTTTAATCACTCTAGTCTTGTTTTTGGGTGCACCATCTAAGCTAGGATTTTAGTAGCCTTCTTTTTCCTCTCATGTACCCATGCCCTACCCTTGTGTTATCTCCACTCCTATTGATAGCACCATTATTCTAGTACACTATCATATAGCCTCCTCTCTATGAAATATTCATCCTACATTTCTTTAAGCTCCTTTTATGTAACATTCCATGATCACCAACATCCACAAGACTAGCTCCTCAATATATTTATTTCCCAAGAGTATGTGTTCTTAGACATGACATCCTCCTCTTGTAATAAAACCATTTATATCCTAATTATTCTAAGTCCTTCATATTGATGGTTTTCACCTTGCTTTCTAATCAACCTTCTTCATGTCATGTTCTCTAACCATCTTTTCACGTTGGAGAAAAAGAATTATTATCCACCTTATACCCAAAACATGTATGATATAACATGTTCCCATTATTTTCTAGCCACAACCATAAATTTAAAAAATAGTCAGACTAGAGTCCTATACACCATCTACCCAAAATCCTTTATGGTGCACTTACTAGAGAATTTGTATTTGACTATATCATATCAATATTTTTGAATCACCCCCACTTTGTCACTTCAACCTTCAATCATTATACCAGACTTGAATATTTCATTATCTAAAACCTCCTTCCATATTTTTATCTAAAACCTTTAATAATGCGAAAAACTATTGAAAAATGGAAAACATGGATCTTAGAGAAAGCATCGAAATAGTGTATCCTAGAATATTCAAGACATTTGGGGTGAAAAATACGACCATGCATATCATATAATTACCCAACCAGATGTGTTGGGTTGACGATTTTTCCCCACAATGTACATAATCAAAATTAGGCTACCTTGCAACTTGACATACAATTTTTCGGGCAGCAAAAAATATCATGGTCATAGAAAAATGGTTTCGAGTATTCAAAATATGAGAGAGTTTTTTGTAGAGGAACCTCATGTTCACATATAGGTTTAGACAGAACATTTTTATGTGCCACCAACTTTGAGATATAGCCCATCAAAGTTTGATATTTTTTTGCACTAAAGGATCCTAAGAGAAAGTGCTAGCACAATATAGCCTAAAATTTTTGGGAGATTTGGGGTATAAAAAAGGGCCATACATAGCATAGAAATTACCACTTAGATGTTTGGGCACTTATAATTTGGACCCAGAAAGAAAAAACCAAAAAGTAGGCTACCTTGCAACTTCACATTGCATGCAGCATCTGATGATTTTTTGGGGCAACAATAAAACTTTCACCATGGCCAAATGACTTGGAGATATGAAAAATTGAGAGATGTTATTGTAGAGGGACCCTAAGAATCCATATACCTTTAGATGCAATGTTTCCAAGTGCCATGGTTTACGAGAAACAACCCGTCAAAGTTTGTCAATTTTTGGCATTTAGGGATCTTAAGAGAAAGCGTCAACATAATGTAGTGTAGACTGATCAAGAATTTTGGCTTGAAAAATAGGACCTTTCCTAGATTAAATTATTCTAGTTACATGTTGGAACTATCAATTTGTCTTGATAACAAACAAAACAAAAATTATGCTACCTTGAAAATTTCTCTTCAATGCATTTGACACTTTTTTCAATGTGTGAAAACTTGTCACCATGGCCAAACAACTTGGAGATATGAAAAACGAAGAGGTTTTTCTAGAGGGACCATACATGAACAAATGGAATATTTCTAAAGTGTCATAGTTTTAGAGAAACAACTCATCAAATTTTTTCTATATTTGGCATTTAAGGCTCTTAAGAGAAAGCACTGACAAAATGTAGTTTGGAATGATTTGGAATGTTGGGGTGTGAAATATGACCTTTCCTAGAATAAAACCACCCACCTGAATGTGTTTTCACTTTCAGTTTGACTCGACAATGAAAAAAAAGAAAATTATGTTAGACCTTGTAACTTTCTCTTCAATGTATTTGACATTTTTTCAATGTACGAAAACTTATTGCCATGGCCAAACAACTTGGAGATGATGAAAAAAGATAGGTTATTCTATAGGGAGCCTACATGACCCTATAAATTTAGATAGAATGTTTCTAAGTTCCATAATTTCAATGAAAATAACTTGTCAAAGTTTGCCAGTTTTGGCACTTAGGGCTCTTAAGAGAAAGTGTCAGCACAATGTAGTTTGGAACAATTGAGCATGTTAGGGTGTGAAATAAGACCTTTCCTAGAATAAAACCACTTAACTTGAATATCTTGGCACTATTGGTTTGGCCTGATGATGAACAGAACAAAAATTATGCTACCTTGCAACTTTCCCTTCAATGCATTTGTCATTTTTTTCAATGTGCAAAAACTTGTTGCCACAACCAAAAAGCTTGGAGATATATAAAATGAGATATGTTATTATAGAGGGGCCCTTAATGACCCTATCCCTTTAGATGAAACATTTTTTAAGTGCCATGGTTTCAAATAAATAGCTCATCAAAGTTTATTCTTTTTGGCACTTAGGACTTGTTGTGCATGTTTTGCACACACGCCCCGCCGTAGGCAGGGACCCCCTTTTTTTTTGCTCCCGACAGGCTGCTTTGCTCCTGTCTTGTTTTGCGTGCCCCATTTCCAAGTCCAAATTGGTCATGTGCCATCAAACGATCAAATCCCCTACCCAAATTCACCTGCTTGGGGTATTCAAATCTGCAGAGAAATAAAGTCCCCCATCCCCTTTCTACCTTTTGTCATGCTTTGGTTGTTTCGGAAATGTTCGTGGACCCCTGTCGGTCATGTTTCCACATTTTTGGCTTTGGGGACAACTTTTGGGTGGATTTGGGATGTGTTTGGGGTGTTTCAATGAATTGCGAAGGTTTCGTCAAAGTTTGGTTAAGTTTCGGTGGTTCCGGACCTTTGTCCCTCTTTTGCTATTTTGGAAACATCCTTGGACCCCTGCCGGTCTGGTTTCCATGTTTTTGACTTTGGGGCCAACTTTTTCGTGGATCTGAGATGTGTTTGTGGTCCCTAAGTGAACTGCCAAGGTTGCATCAATGTTCGGTTAAGTTTTTGTGGTTCCGGAGCTTCGTCCTGCTTTGGCTATTTTGAAAACATCCATGGATGCCCGTCGCTCCCGTTTCCTCAATTTTGACTTTGGGAGCAATCTTTTTTGTATCGAGGATGTGTTTCAAGTGCGTAAATGAACTGCCAAGGTTTCATCAATGTTCGGTTAAGTTTCGATGGTTTTGGAACTTTCCCTCTGGAATTCCCTTCCTCCTTGGCTGTTTGGAAGCATCCGCGGACCCCCGTCGCTCCCGTTTCCTCAATTTTGACTTTGGGGTCACCCTTTTCTGGATCTGGGATGTGTTTGATGTGCTAAAATGAACTGCCAAGGTTTCGTCAAAGTTTGGTTAAGTTTCGGTGGTTTCGGAGCTTTGTCCCCCTTTTGCTGTTTTGGAACATCCGTCAGCCCAGGGCGACCCGGCCTCCGGAGCCCGACCCCTCTGTGGCCATTTCCGGGGTTCCGCCTCTTTGTCGCCGTTTGGGAACTTTCGGTGGCTACCTCCTTCCCGACCTCCGGAGCCTGGCCCCTCCGTGGCCGTTTTTGGGGTTCCACCCCTTCGTCGTCGTTTGGGAACTTCCGGCGGCTGCCTTCCTTCCGCCCTTCGGAACCCGGGCCCTCCGTGGCCGTTTCTGGGGCTTCGTCCCTCCTTGGTTGTTTTGAACATCTGGGAGCTCGCCTTCTCCCTGGTTGTTTTGAACATCCGGGAGCCTGCCTCCTTCCCGGCTATTTTGAACATCTGGGAGCCTACCTCCTTCCCAGCTGTTTTGAACATCCGGGAGCTCGCCTTCTCCCCGGCTGTTTTGAACATCCGGGAGCCTGCCTCCTTCCCGACTGTTTTGAACATCCAGAAGCCTGCCTCCTTCCCTGCTATTTTGAAGATCCGGGAGCCCGCCTTCTTCCCGGCTGTTTTGGCTTCCATCCACTGTCTGCCTTCTAGCTTTCTTCTGCCATCTTTCCGCCCTCTGGCGCTCGCACCCTTGAAGCACACATTAATGTTTATGGTCCAAATGAGCTCCAAATATGAATATCAAAATATTTTGATGATGTATGGATAGATCTAACAAGGAATTTGTAGGTTTGACTAACATTTTCCTTAACTCATGTATAAATGCACTTACGACACTTCGTGCTTGCAGGAGTTAAGAAGCCTTCCGTAGGTTTATCGAAGAGGCCCATTGAGGGAATTGTCCTAACTTTTTCTAGATGATGATGATTTCTAAGGAGCTTTCTGCCCGAATCAGGGGCCACCAATCCATTGATGCCAATCGTTGACGGACTCGTTTGATCAAAGGAAGAACACTACAAGCACATCAAGCAAAATACAACTTTTAGGCAGTTTCAGCTACAGTAAAAGGGCAATCAGCTAAATGACAAAATTGCTACAGTGACTGTCACTAGATGACAAAACAGACAAAAGACAAGGAATGTATTTTAAATTGCTAGATAATGAGGGGTAGGTGAAACCCTAATGTAATTGAATCTGATCCACTCATTGTAATTGAATCCTAGCCATTCATTTGGGCTTTGGAAAACTATAAATAGGGGCTTGCCCCTCATTTTTAAGTGTTGGAGAATTGATGTAAGAGGCATTTGCAGCAATAGAAGACAACATTGCATGATTTTATGGATGTTCTCTTTGATTTTTCTCATCTTGCATGCATGGTTCTTCCTTCCATGTTAGTTTTAATGTTAGTTTTTTGAATGGAGGTGATAATGGAAATTGCTGTTTTGGTATTTGATGAGCTTTCAGCCCATACTTTTAGCACTTGTTGATGACAAGCTGCTGTGCAAAGTTAGCCTGGGCTCCTTTACTCCAATGCTGCAACTTAGTTCAATTGCATGTTCATGATGTGCATGTGCAATCTGAAAATCAGCAGTCCTTAGAAGATTGCACTAGTTTTGTGCAACTGTAGGTTTCTCTTGGCCAAGCAAAACCCAGTATAGGAAGCTTGTCTACTTTAACAGCCACCATTGTTACTGTTCATTCTTTGCTTAGGATTAGAATAGCTTTCTTAACCCTTCTCCTTTTGCTGTTTCTTTTAATCCTTGGTTAGAGTAAGACCCAAAGCATCACCATGAAGCTAAATCAGATGAAATTGATGAGTTTCAGCTTGCTATTTTGAGTGGACAGCCACTGTTCATTCACTTCCAGCACTTTGAAACTGCATTTGCAAACCCAACTTCCATGCTTTGTAACTCATCCGTAAGTCCGCCTTGTGATTCCAGCAAATTACATCAAACTACTGAGGTATCTAAGCATTGTCATGACCTGACATCCAAGAGACCTTGGGATAGTGTTCTGCAATCCGATTGTGGAAGATTGTCTTTCAAGAGAGGTAGTGCACCTATGCATTGCCTGTGTTGAAAAGTGCATAAAAAACACATCAACAGGACTCTTAAGAGAAAGTGTCAACATAATGTAGTATAGAATGATCAGGCATGATAGGGTGAAAAATAGGACCCTTCCTAGAAAAAACCCACCCACCTAGACATGTTTCCATTGTTGGTTTGGCCCCAAGATGAACATAATGAAAATTATGCTACATTGCAATTTTCTCTTCAATGCATTTGATACTTTTTTCAACATGTGAAAAATTGTTTTCATGACCAAACAACTTGGAGATAGAAAAAAATAAGAGAGATTATTGTAGAGGGATCCTACATGACCTTGTACCTTTAGATAAAATGTTTCTTAGTAGTGTTGGAGAAATAAATTATCAAATTTCACCACTTTTGGTACTTAGGGTTTTTAAGAGAGTGTTGACACAATGTAGTTTAGAATGACCATGAATGATAGGGTGAAAAATACGACCTTTCCTAGCATAACCCCACCCAATTGATTGTGTTGGAATTGTTGGTTTGGCTCCTAGATGAACAAAATGAAAAATATGCTACCTTGCAACTTTCTCTTCAATGCATTTTAGGGTCTTTTCAACATGCAAAAACTTGTCGCCATGGCCAAACAACTTGGATATATGAAAACATGAGAGTGGTTATTGTATAGGGATCCTACACAACCCTATAACTTGGTAAAAAATGTTTCTAAGTGCCACAATTTCAGAGAAAAATCTCATCAAAATTTTCCACTTTTGGCACTTAGGGCTCTTAAGAGAAAGTGTGGCACAATGTAGTTTGGAACGATCAGGCATACTAGGGTTTGAAATGGGACCTTGCCTAGGATAAAGCCACCAAATTGGAGGTGTTGGCACTATTATTTTGGCATAATGAAAAAACAAAAAGTATGGGTGTGAAGCCACAATAATGGTTTACAATTGAAGTGAGGAAGGAAAACTCACAGAAAATGAATGTATGGCAAAAAAATTATTTTAGGGGTTCATATGAACCTATTGGTTCGACCGAACCCATTAGGGGTTCGCTAGAACCTAGGTTCAGACGAACCTTCCTAATAATTTCCTGCCAAAAAATCCATCAAAACCCCTCATAGAAGGGGGGTTCGAATGAACCAAGGTTCATTTGAACCCTGGTTCAAGTGAACCCCTAGGGTTTGCTCGAAGCCCCTTTATTCCTCATCCCCTCCTCAAGACACATAAAAAACGTGAATTTTGGCACTTCGGAGCTTGGGTTGAGGATGAAAATGGAGGAATCTTCACAAACCCAACTTGAATCAAGTAGTCCGTAGAACGAGTTAGCCAACGAATATAATTTTAATATGTTTTGGTTTTATTATGTATTTTTTTTTCTAGTTTTATTAAACATAGGTTTTTCATCGAAAATGAAGGTCTTTGTTCTACACATGTGGAAACATAACATATTATCAAAAAAAAATTTGAAAAATATGAGTGCACCAAATATTGAAGTCCTTGATCCAACAAAAAAAATAAAATTGAATTTTGATATATACAAAAAAAGTTATACGTTATACGGTCGTGCTATGTCTGAATTGTAATTGGTTTGACTTCCAAACTTGATTAAAGAAAAAATATTGTAACCAAGTGGAAGCACTAGATATCAGAGTTACAAATATAAATTCAAAAGAATTAGAATTTTATCCTTCATGGAAAAAAATTTATGCGTTATACAACGTGTGTCACTTTTTAAAAATAGTATTTTTTGAAAAAAATCAATTTTCATGGGAGATGGAAAAAGAAGTGCAATATGATTCCAAAAATTTTGAAAAAAATAATTTTAGAATCTGCAGACAAAATGTGATGAGACTCTAGTTTTCATCATCTTCAAAATTTTCATGGTTTAGCCACTATAGGTGCCCGAATGTGAAGATTTATTTTTAAAAAATAATTTCAGTGTCCAGTTTAGCCAAAAATTGTAAACCACTATTATGGGATCACCCATGGCTCTTGACGTGTTTTGACTAAACACATATGATGATTTTTACATCACTTGAAAAATTGTTGTTACGATCAAGTGGATTGGAGTTTTCAAAAATTTAGAAAGGTTATTATGGAGGGAACCTACATGACCTTCTAACTTCAAAATTTTTTTTGCTACATTCAAGTGGATTGGAGTTTTCGATAGTTGATATCCCTTTCCATAAAGAGCTTTCATTTCTTTAATAGATGGAGGTTTCTCATGATCTATCTCATCATAGGTGAATGTGTAAGTTGTATCTTCTTCTTTATTAGACATGTTGTGGATTCAAATGCTTTTGATGGCTTTGCTATAGATTGTATTGATATCTTGGTTGTTTCTTTTCCTTTTTTGGATGTCGTAGTTGTGATTTTGTATTCAACCATAAAGGTAGGTGTGAAATTCAATGAAACCCACTCATCTTCTAAGAATTTTGATACTGATGAAAGAAACTCCTCTTTGGACATCTTCTTCTTGCAAGTTGCAAATGGAAATAAAATTTTCCATCCAATTCACAAATGAATATTTATTTGTCTTTTATGTGATAAGTTCAAGATTTTGGAGGCTTTTACTTGATATTTTGAAGGATTTTACTACTAAAAGGTAGTTGATTTACAATTAAATGACAACTAAAAGTTGTTTTCTAATGATTCAATAACCATTAAATGACATTTGAAAGTTTATTTCCAATGACTTGATTAGTGTGAGACTTGTTTCAAGCTTAAATCTCACACTATATGTAGCCTATCAGTGAAAATAATAATTAGTGTAAATACTAGCACTTGCACCTAATGGAGGTTCAAGGATTATGCTAGTAGAAAACTATATGTATGTTAACTAATGTGTTAAAGAGTACATGTTTTTGCATGGGTGTGTATGATGCCATGTGCTACAAATTCTAGTTGTATGTGGCTGGATGAAACAATTAATAATAAGTGCTAAATAATGGAATAAAATAAACTTGGACATATTTAGATTTTTTTCTTAAAAAAATTAAGTATTATCTAATTTTGAAATACTTCCACACAAATTTAAAACATAAAGCAATGCAAATGGAAAAAAAAAGTTACGATCAAAAAAAAAAAACCATTGCAATGGAAATAGAATGTTTCCATCCAATTGGAAAATCAATATTTATTTGGATTTTAAGTGATAAGTGAGATTTTGGAGGCTTTCACCTAATATTTTAGAGGCTTTTACCATTAAATGATATCTATTTTACCATTAAACGACATCTAAAACTTGTTTTTCGATGACTCAATAGTGGTTTGCAAGTGTGAGACTTGTTTTATGCTCAAATATCACACTATATGTAGCCTATCCACTAAAAATAAAATAGTTTGAAATATAAACAATCTAGATAAAATAAACTAATAAATTTGTCTATTATGTATGTAGTAAATAAAGCGCCTAAAATAAAATAAAGTACTCTTGAAATATTTATTACGTCGAGAGGTGTAACCTTATAATGGAAGTATGGCCTCTATAGGAGGCCAACATAAGTAACGGTGTAAGAAGAAAGAAACCTTTCATATTTTGCTGACATTTTTGTGCCTATTGCAATGGTTAGTGTTGGCAATGGTTAGTAGGACGTTACATGCACATGTTGTTGTTGTCCATATCTAGTTGTTACCTAACTAGAAGAAAATAATTCACTTCTTTCATTTCTACGTTCACAGATATCCATGTCGCCAATTGCACTTGCTTGAATCTTGTGCAATTGATGAAATCAAATCATGGGAAACTTCAAAGTGGAAGGATTTTCATCTAGGAACAGAGTTTTGGCATCTGATCTACTTGGACGAGAACGAGCTAAGAACACTGCTAGAGACAAAGAAGGGAGGGGTTCAAATCTAAGAAGCTAAAGTGTTGGTAATGATTTGATATAAAGGATGTGCCAGAGAGGCATATTTCATTTTGCTTTTATTTCCATTTTTCAGGTTGCGGACATTATTCAGTTTTACAAACCTTTCTTTATCAACTTTTATTCTTTTCATATATTTTGGAAAGCTTTCAGGCTTTGGTGATGAAGACTATGATTGTTGGAGATTTTTATGTGATTCAAAGTGATAATTGATTTTATTGTGTGTAGATAAAGGATGTGGCATTAAGACTTTCTGGATCACAGCGGGACCACAAACTTGTTGCAACGAGGTCTAAATATGATGTTCTTCGCAATTCAAATTATTCTTCAACCAACAGCATGCCAACTATAAAATCAAACTATAGCTTAAACTAATTATCTCACATATATGCATGAGAGCTGCACATGGTGGTTACTGTTAGTTGCACTTGGTGAACTCCATACATCATGCATCTATTGTCAACATAAACCTATAAATTATTGTTGTTTATGTGACCTCCTTTGCCTCGATGTACACCATGGATGCAAGATCTAACGTTATCAGAGAAACTGGAAATTGCAAGCCATGTTTGCTCTCTTCTTCTGTAGTATGCTCAATAATATCTGTGGACTCTCTGGGATTCAAACCCTAGTCACCACAACCACGTTTTGTAGCCCTGAGACAACTTCTTTCTTGTAGGATTTCATAGCTAGGGTTTTTACTAACTTTGTTGAATTCTCCTTCTCTTCCCTATTTCCTGGAGATCGCAAAAGCATCCATAGCTGAGATTCTAATCCAAACAAGAATTTTCAACAAAAATATTTCATCCTTTGAATTATAATATTCTAATTTTGTGAGGATAATAATTATAAAAGAAAAATAACTTTGGTGGTTTTATTTTATTTATTAGCCTTGATAGGCTATTTGTGTCAACTTTTCTCAGAATTTTCATCAGCCTTGCCATTTTTCAGGCTTCTAATGATTGAGATAAAGGTGGTGGGTGGGTTATAACTTCGGTCAAATTTTTTGTCAGATTCCCAAATTTTTGGCCTTTCGATGGCCATGAAAAAGGCGACGAAGGTGGTTGTTGGCTGCTTTGGGAATGGGGTGGAATTTGTTTGGCCACGTGGATAGAGAAGCCTGTGGAAATTAAATGCTAGTTCATGTCAACAATAATTGTTTTATGCTTTGCATGTACTGGGGATCATCATAATAACAACTGTTGTTTAATGCCTCGAGGAACAAAACGAATGTTAGGGAAATTTTCAATAAGGAATTGTTTGGTGTTGTTCTATTGCTATACCTAATATGAGAGATGTGAGCGACGAGGGTAAGCTTCTATGAGGGTGCAAGCTGGATTAAGCTTTCTGCAACTTCTGCGAAGGTGGGTGGAGGTTATTTTGTGTTTTTTGCAAGGGCAGATGGTTGGAAATGCAAAAGAAAAGTGTCGCCTATGATAATATTTTGCCTATTTTGTGCAAGAAAGTTGGTGAGAAGATGTGTGCTTGAATCAAGTGGGAAGAGGTGCATGTGGAAGAAACCCTTTGCAATATTGTTTGATTTGTGGTTAGCGGTTATATTGCTTGATTTTCCATAAGTTATTGTTGATTGTTTCAAATACCTTGTCTGCTTTATGGTTAGCTTTTTGTGTGCATGGTTTTGCATGGATTTGATACTTTTTTTTTGTGGGTTTTTGTTTATAGTTTTTGTTATCTGTGTATGTTTGCAGGCTTGGAGAAACACAATAGCCTAGAGAAAGCTAGTGGAATGAGGTTTTATTGAAACAACCAGCAAGAGGTGCATATTAAAAAATTGTTTTCAATAATTTTT
>VDFB02103232.1:0-26741 GCA_007258455.2 Sequoia sempervirens | reverse complement strand
TATATATATATATATATATATATATATATATATATATATATATATATATATATATATATATATATATATATATATATATATAATTTCCATGGGTCTCTTTTTATGGCTTGCATTTAGTGGATATGTTGGCAATGAGGAAAAATCCTTGACCTTATGCATTTTTGTCGATTGTAACTATCTTGATTTGCCAAAAGGTATTGTTGATTGTTTCAAATATCTTGTCTAATTTATGGTTTGTAATTTTTGTGTATGGTTTTCGATGGATTTGGTACTATGATTTTTTTTATTTATGGCTTCCAGTTTGTGGTTATGGTTGTAATGGAATAAAATAGTCAATCCTATATGCTTTGTGTTAGATTCCATTGCACAATGTCAATTATAGTTCTGTTGGTTAAGCTATATTGTTTCATTTTGTAGAAGGTGTTGTTGAAAAGGGTGTATTGTTTTAATTTTCAAGGAGGTTGTGTTGAGAAAGGATTACTTTTGTATGGATTTGTTACTATCAATTTTCAAAGGGTTTTTGTTTAATGTTTTCATTTTTGGGTATTTGTGCAACAAAATAAAATTGTTAAGGTTATGGAGTGTTTGTCTATATTTATTTTATACCTCGAGCTATATTGTGGCTTTTTGAATGTGGGTGGTTGTTGAAACCAATGTTGTTTGATTTATGGCTTTCATTTTCTAGTTATGGTTGGAACAAAATAAAATAAGTAATGGTGTTGATTCTATGTTTGGTTACATTAGGTATTATTGATTATTGTTCTCTGCCTTAGGCTATATTGGGTATATTTTTACATCAATAAATATGTGTATAGATATACATATATACATATATATATATATATATATTTCATGGGTCTCTCTTTATGGCTTGCATTTAGTGGATATGTTGGCAACGGGGAAAATTTCTTGACCTTATGCAATTTTTGACGATTGTTACAATCTAGCTCAACCTATATTGTCTCATTTTCAATCAGGTTATGTCAAAAGGCTATATTGTTTCAATTTTCAATAACTTGTTGTTTATAGAAGAGAAAATTATTTGTTAAAACAAATTATGTTTCATTTATGGACGCATTATATGGGTCAACTTTCTATGGGTTTCTCTTTAATGTTTGTGTTTTGTGGGCATGTTTGCAACGGGACAAAATTGTTGAAGTTATGTAGTTTTTGTTGATTGATATTGTATGGCTCAGCCTATATTGTGGCTTTCTCCATCTGGGTCGTTGTTGAAATCAATGTTGTTTTATTTATGCCTTTGGTTTTGTTGGTTATAGTTGGAATAGAATAAAATAATTACTATTATTGATTCTATGTTTGGTTACATTAGGTATTATTAATTATTGCTCTTTTCCTTACACTATATTGGGTGTATTTTAATATTAATATACGTGTATATATATGTATATTGTTTCAATTTTCAATAAGGTGTTGTTCATAGAAGAGAAAATTATTTGTTAAAACAAATTATGTTTCATTTATGGATGCATTATATGGGTCAAATTTTGACGATTTTCTCTTTAATGTTTTTGTTTTGTGGGAATGTTTGCAATGGGATAAAATTGTTGAGATTATGCAGTTTTTGTCAATTGTTATTGTATGGCTCGGGCTATATTGTGGCTTTCTCCATCTGGGTCATTGAAACTAGTGTTGTTTGATTTATATCTTTGGTTTTCTAGTTATGGTTGGAATAGGATAGAATAATTACTATTGTTAATTCTATGTTTGGTTACCTTAGGTATTAAAGGAGATTCTTAGCTTTCCACCTATATAAATTATGCTTTACTTTGAATTTAATAAATTATTATTATTCATTTTCTATTTGAATTATGACTAAAGTCCTGATTGATAGGCTGATTGAAAAACATCTATAGCTTTCAAATGATACCACATTTGTTGAATCTGAAACATGCATCACATTATATGCTTCACATACTATAGAATTAAATAAAAATGACTTTTATGAAGTTTTGACCAAGTTAAGGTGGTCAGACATACGAGTTTTTATATTTTTTAAAATTTGTAATAAAAATATCATAATTAATTATTTACCTAGACAAAAATTACAAAAAAGTATGCATCACATCAAGACATGAGTCCTCTACTTCTATCTAAAATCATTAAAAAAAATATTATCATTAAAATTGTGGTTAGGGTGGTCAGACAGACACCTACTTCTTATTTTTTCATAAATAATTATTATTCATTTTCTATTTGAATTATGACTAAGTCTTGATTGATAGGCTGATTGAAAAACATCTATAGCTTTTAAATGGTATCACATTTTTTGAATTCAAAACATGCATCACATTCTATGCTTCGCATACTATAGAATTAAAATAAAAAATGAATTTTATGATTTTTTGACCAAGTTAAGGTGGTCAGACATACGAATTTTTATATTTTAAAAAAAAATTAATAAAAAAATCATAATTAATTATTTACTTAGAATTTTTTTTTAAAAAAATATGCATCACATCGGCATCACATCGGCATATGAGTCATCTACTTATATCTAAAATCTTATAAAAAAATATTATCATTTTATTGTGGTTAGGGTGGTTAGACAGACACCTACTTCTTATTTTTTCCCTAAAATTTAAGTACTACTAAATTGAAATTTCAAATTTTCACCTTGGAAATAGATTTATTTTGTTTAAAAATAAACCTAGTAGTTTAGAAACTACATTCAATTTTCTACAGATTCTGTTCTTACATATTTTTGAAATAATATAGATAACTTATTCAATTTTTTATGTCAAGTTGCCTAACTCTGATTTTTCTAAATTTTTTGCCACTTAAGGGCCTATTTTTTCTATGTTGATCTTGCACATACCCATATATATATATATATATATATTTCAGTTTCTTGGTACTGATTATATTTATGTCTATGGTTTTTCATTGTTAGTTTGTGAGAATGTGTTGTTGAGAAGGCTATATTGTTTTAATTTTTTCATAGGGCTATGTTGAGAAATGAGTATATTTTAACTTGGGTTTGTTTCTATGAATCTTTGTGGGTTTCCATTTATGGCGACCATTTTGTGGATATGTTTGGAACAAAATAAAACTGTTGTTGTTATGCACCATCGCCACTGGATAGGAACCATAGATCAAATAGAAATCATCATTAACCTGTGAAAAGAACAAGCATATTAAGCAGCATAAATGAATATTGTCTGCATTTAATTTCAGATAGATACATGTCTACACCTTTTGCACCCATCAACGCATGCAAAAAACACAAGATAAGATCCAACCACCTTCACAAAGATTCCACAGTTGATGAATGCACTTGCACCTTCACAGAAGCTTGCCATCCTCACTCACATCTACCTTTAACAACAACATAGACCCAAAGAATGACACCGAACAATACGTTTTCGATAACTGCATAGGCATTCATTCCACAAACATACGTATGTATACATAGGCTAACTAGAATGAGGAAGAACAAGACAAGGGCTATTGTGGTAAATGGAAGCCATAAATCAAACAATATAGTGTAAGGAAAATGACAATAATGAACAATGCCTTACGCAAAGCAACATGAACTACATAACATTAACTATTTTATTGCATTAAAAAAACAAGATAACATCCAACCACCTTCACATAGATTCCACAGCTGATGAACGCACTTGCACCTTCAGAGAAGCTTTCCATCATCACTCACATCTACCTTCAACAACACAAACCCAAAGAATGACATCCAATAATATATTTTTGAAAACTACATAGACATTTGTTTCACAAACATACATATGTATACATAGCCTAATTGGAATGAGGAACAACAAGACAAGGGATGGTGTGGTAAATGGAAACCATAAATGAAACAAAATAGCATAAGGAAGATGGAAACAGTGAACAATGTCTTATGTAAATCAACATGAACTACATAAGATTAACTATTTTATTGCATTGCAACCATTGCCATAAAACAAAAGACATAAACAAAACAATATTGTTAGCAATAGTCACCTAGATGGCCAAAGGAGAACAACAGTAAAAAAACAATGAGAAATCCATACAAAAATATCTGTGCAAAATCCAAACCATAAATCAAACAATATTGCTGCGAAGAAACTATAAACTCTCTTTTCAAGAGAACCCTATCAAAAAGGAAACAATATACCCTAAAACAACGCAACCTGTATAACATTAACTATTTTGTTGGGTTGCAACTATTGCAAACAAAAGTATGGCTTCCAGCTCACATGGAAAACCCACAAAACATAGAAAGCTCCTAGTAATAGACAGACTCAAAACCTTCACTAGGAAAATGTGAACCCTAAATGAATCAATATTGGTTTCAATGGTAACCCAAATGCAAAGATTCACCAAAAACACAGTAGATTAACTATTTTGTAACCATTCACTAAGACCGGAAGCCATAGATGAAACAATATTGCCAACAATCACGCAAATTCCAAAACCCACAAAAAAAAAGAAATCTTGATTTGAAGACTCACCAAAAATACACCAGATTAACTATTTTGCAACCACTCACACAAAACCAAAGCCATAAATGGAACAATTTAGCCAACAGTCACCCACATGCCAAAACCCACAATTTTTGATTGCTGATGGCTAGCCTAGGTTGTCTTTTTTTACTTAGTTTGTTGTTGTGTGGTTTTTTTGTGCTTTAATATATATTTATATGTGTGTGTATATATATATGTATAGATGTATCTAGATATATATGTGTGTGTGTGTGTGTGTGTGTGTGTGTGTGTGTGTGTGTGTGTGTGTGTGTGTGTGTGTGTGTGTGTGTTTATATGTATATATATGTGTATATATGTATATGTAAATGTAACGTCCAAAACATTGACTATTTTGTTGTTTTGCAACCATAGACTGTAAATGGAAGCCACAAATGAGACAATATAGCCTAAGGTGGACATCAACAAAATGAATTGCATAACATTAACTATTCCATTCCATTGCAACCATTGCCATAGAATGCTGAGAATCACAGTTATAGACCTATGCAAAACCTTTCGTGTGAAAGGGTGGTCCATATATAGCTTATGTGCATATATATATGTAGATTTCTATGTATATATGCATATATATGCATGTATATATAATGTTCATAACATTTGGTATTTTGTAGTGTATATATGTATATATATGTGTGTGTGTATGTATATATATGTATATATATATATATATATGTATATGTGTATGTATATATGTGTACATAAAATAATGTATATATGTGTATATGTATAGAATGTATATATATGTATATGTATAGTACATACATACACATATGTAGATATATGTATATGTATATATATATATGGCTATTTTTGTCAACTTTGCTAAGAATTTTGATCAGCCTCCATGTGTTTCAAAATTCTTGCAGTCTAGGAAAGGGTAGTGGATGGGTTATAGCTTTGGCCAAAATTCTCATCATCCTCCCAATTTTTTTTCCTTCTAATGGCCATGAAAAGGTGGCAGAGGCGGTTGTTGGCTACTTTGGGAATAGGGTGGTGTTTGTTGGGTCGTGTAGATAGATAAGGCTACAAAAATTAAACATTGGTTCGCATCAACATTAATTGTTGTATGGTTTGCGTGTATTGGGGATGGTTGTAATAACAATTGTTAAATGCCTTGGGAAACAAAACGAGTGTCTGGAAAATTTTCAATAAGGAATTGTTTGCTATTGTTATGTTGCTATACCTGATATTGGAGTTGTTAGCAATGAGGGTAAGCTTATGTGAGGTACAAGCTAGATTAGGCTTTGTGTAGCTTCTTCAAAGGTGGGTGGAGCTTATTATGTGTTTTTTGCATGGACGGATGGTACGCTTTCCATGTGATTAATACTACATCTATTTTGTTATATGTTTCCATAAATAGATGATACTTGTACTATGAGAAATACATAATATTATTGTATGACTATATTCTTGAATTCCATCTTGACATTTGTTTCATTGTCACTGCCGTGAAGGTGTCATGGAATTGTAAATTGAGAATATGAATTGAAATTATAAATGGAATGGTTTTAATATTAAATCTTATTTCAACTATCAAAGTAATGTGATATATGATTGTTCTGATGATCATGTTGTTCATGTATAGGAAGGTAACAATGTTAGCATGAGAAGGGAGAACCATCGAGAGAAAATCAAATGACTTCTTCTTGAAGTTATAAATTTGACACCATTTGGGCCAAGAAACAAGTAGAGTTAGTGTATTGGAAGACTAAGGTTGTGAGGGTATTTGGTTATGATTTAGGTGAGGTTTAAGTGGGAATTGGGTCTTGGAAACCCCTAGCTAAGTTTGAAACTCGGATGGAACCTTGAGTGGGATTTTAATGAGAGTTGTTGGTCATTTTTTTTGGTTGGAGTGAAAAAATAAACCCCCTAGGGTGTATACCATATTGGTATGGGTCAAGTGGGCATATAATAGCACCCCTAAGACATGATTTGATCCTTGAAAAGCTCTCATAATGGAGAGTGACGAATTTTGAGAAGAGGATGGGGTGGAAAGATGGAGGGGTTGTCCAAGTGCATGCTTTCCTCTTTAATGAGGAAAAGACTCTCATTGATGGAGGTAGGTAGGCTCCACACCTCCCCATCCAATGGTTGCAAGTGGGAAACTTCTATATAATTTGGAAAGGAAGAATGAGGGGGTGTTACCGACTTCTCCTTTTGGAGAATTATGGAAAGGATGGTAGGAAGAATGAGAAGAGGAGAGGAGTCATGTTGTGGAGAGAGTGATCTAGATGGCTTGGTTGGAGAGGAAGAAAGGATAAAAGAGTGAATGTCCAACACCTAAAGCAAAGAGATAAGTTTTACTATCTCCATTTTCCTTGTTTAGTTGCAGCAAGAGAATGATATGTTTGTGTGGGTTTTTACTGAATATGTGTGTGAGGAGTCTATATGTATGTAATAGGTTGTGCTCTTTTTCATTCCTTTTGTAAAATTTTGAGAGGACCCCATTCATCATCTTGGGGTTGAAATAATTCTTGCTCGAGGGTATGGCTAGAGCCCACGAGGCTCCATGACGCCATTACAGTAGGGTGGAGAACAAGCCTTACTCATGTATTTTTGGTTTATGGAACCATTAAACATGACTGTGATATTGAAATATTCTCTTAAATGTTGAAATTGGAAGATGAAAGAGCAAGCCTTTCTGTAATGGTTGTCAACTATTTCATATTGTAGAGATGAGAACTTAGTAAATAATAATTGTTGTAAAATGACACAGTGTCGGGAGCAATTATTTGTGTGCTATCTTTCTAATATGAGAAGGTAATATTTTGTTAAATAGGAGATTGGTAAAGGTATTTCATTGGTATGCTGACCATCAAAGCTGAAATTGTTATTTGTAATATTGATTTATTTTGCCACATTGAGGGAACTGATTCAAAATAAAAATTTAAGTTTCCTTTCCTAAAATCTTAAGGGGGTATTAAGAGGGTTTGAACTAAATAATTATAGCTACGTTTATATGGAATAACAAGTTGTGGGTTCCTTTAAATTGCACATGTAAATATCCAAATATTAAAGGAAAAATATATAAAAGAATGTAAAGTTATGAGAACTTACCAAGGGTAGTTAGATTGATTAATTCTTTTATTCTTTTTCAAAGTAAGCTACAATTATATATTCATTATTTGGTCTGCGAACTCATCTATAGGAACTAAAATTGTTATGCATCTTATATACCTTTCAACCAACATAGAGGCACACTAGAGATTTAAATTTCTAAAAGCCAATTGAGACTGAAATGGGCATTTTCGGGGTGTAAACAAATTACTTGTATAGGCCGTAAAATGTGATTTTCTTCTTCTTTTGTTTTACTTATTTATTTATTTATTTTCTGTGTGGGAGAAGGTGTGAGGAAGAGCAGAGAAGGCAAGCAAGAGGGTATGAGGAGTGGAAAACTTTTTTTTGTTGCTTTCCATTATCGGTCACAAGTGTTACTGTCATAAACGAATTAACAATAACTAGTCCATAAATTGCCGTTACATGTTGAAACTATGATGCAATTCCAAAACTAGCTTTTACACATTCTGAATGGTTAGAAACATCCACAAACAACTTGAAATTATATTTTTCAAGTTATAAACAAAGAGCTAATACATAATGCATAAAATAGGTCGTTAGCAAGAATCTTCACAAGAGAGGCTTACGAAAGTTTCAAACAAATGAATCTACAGGTTTAAAGCTGAGATTCCATGGCAATGATCATCAGGGAGGTACACATAATGTGAACCGTAGAAAGGAACGTGAACTATTTGATAGAATGCCCCTAAGAAATATGGTATCATGGAATGCAATGATTGCAGGCAAAGTCTTGCATGAATTTTGCTCCCGTATTGAAGGTGAGTTGATTGAGGATATTGTTTACCATATAACCTATGTTCACCAACATCAGAATGGGACACACCCACCGCCTTTCATTAATCATCTTCATTTCTGCTCTCTCTAGAGTTCTGGAGCGACTCACCCTCTTTTCCATGTAAACACCAACCCTCGTGTCGTTTCTTTCTTTCTGGAATAACTCTAGCCTTAATCACTCTTGACACAGTATGGTCTACGGTTGGAATGTACATGTACATTGATCTTTGAGGTGGATCCCCATGCGAAGTTTTAGTTCCAAGCCAATAATAACAAGTAGAAAAAAAAATTTAGAGACTTCATGACCTCAATGAATTGATTGAAACAACTTGTATTGTTGTCCCAGAGTGTTGCATGAAATAATGACTGGGAAGATCGAGACTTATCCGCTAGCACGTTCTTAGTTTCCCTTGTCCCATCGATTCCTTTTTAAGTGTGTCATTAATCATTGGTTTGAAATGCCACAATAGTTATAAATGTCTTGGCAGCATGTTCAGATTCACAATATTAAATTAGGCTCATCAAACTTAATTTTTCCGTGTTGAAAAGGATCTCCTCTGAGTGCAATGAGAGGTAGGAGGCGAGAGGATGGCAATGAAAAGTTAGTGAATAAGAAAAGAGGTGAGGCATGGTGCGTCGTATCCTAGTTGTGATGATTAGAATGGTAGAATTTTATTTTCTTAAAAAACAGAGTAATGGCTATACCATTCTGGTTGTCTCCCTCTTTTATCTATTCCTCTAAACTATTGATTAATGTGTAGATCATTGTGTGGGAGTGGGTTGAGTTAATGATGTAGTTGAGGTAACAAATAGCAGTGTCATGCCTATTATCTAAGAAAGATCTAGCTCAGACTAGTGTTGGTCACGTCACTTTAAGTTTTCACCAATAATCAGCCAGCCAAATGAGGTAACTAATGGCAGTCATTAATTATTCAGTCAAATAGTGGTGGACATAACCAAAGGATACTCATGGTGCACGCAATAGCAGTAAGGCGTAGTAGGACAATAAATGTAGTTAGGGTGTCCTTGGTCCTTCTGGAAGCATGACTTACCTTGCAGTCATTTGGACTTAGCGGTGGTCGACAGTTATTAGCCGGTTGTTCTTTTCAAGTGGTGCCATCCAAGTCACCCCAGTCTTATCCAGTTATATTGGAATTAAGAATTTTAAAACAGGGCATAAAATAATAACAACAATAATAGCCAAAAAAAAAAAAGTGAGAGTCTACAAGGTACACGATTAAGCAGATTCATTAAAGTTTGAATGGTAAAATAGTTGAAGTCAGTGGTCGTAGGATTCCTCTATCAGTGCTCTTATGAGAAACTCCATTGCAGATCCCCAATGCAAACCAGTTAGTATGCTCCATTAATCCCGGGCCAAACGCATTCTATCCGTAAGAAAAAAGAAAAAAAACATGGTTCAGCCTATAGCTCAATATTTTCTTCTCAAGCATGGTTCACTTTTGGTAATTTCATTCATGTGAGAACACTCATGGTGGTGCTAAATTCAAAGATTAATAATGAAACCATCGATATATATTTCACGTGAAATTAAAACATGTATCTAGGGGAGCTCTTGTTATTATAAATAAAATATACGCCAATAATATTAGCCAAAGGAATAAACACAACTCTTTATAGTGGTAGAAATTTTAATATAAGTTAAAAGAGTGATGAAAACTCCCATTAAAATAAAAGAAACATGTTCAAGTATACTTAAAAAGTAAGGAAATAAAAGTTGAAGGAAGGGCTACGTGCCTTATAAGTTAGAAAATTAAGTACTAAATATTTTCCATTTATTAGACTTTAAGTTAATTTATTTCATTTATTAGATTTTAAGTTAATTTATTTTATTTTATTTTAAATTATGGTTAAAAAGGGAAAAAAATTACATGAGTAATTTCTTTCAAAAATAATAATAAGGTTATTAATTTATACACACATAATGTGTAGATGATACTTAATATTGGTATTTAGGATTTTATAGTTCATATTTTAATAGGGCAATATGATTAATTAATTAATTAAAGTTTTGTATAGGTATGGAATTGGCTGGGAAAATTACTTTTATGTTCCAAAGGAATTTAATATTATTAGATGGATACTCAGTCTAGCATGAATCTAATTAAGACTACTATCAATATTTTGATGGTGACTAAACGATAATGTGTTACCATCCTTAAGAATTATTATCGGGTTATAATAATAATGTCATTAATAAGGATGACAATATTCTTAATAATTAATTCGTGGTTAATGAGAAATGGCATTATTTTGGTTTCGTTGGTGTAATAATCCTGTCATTATATTTAAGAGACAGTTGAATAAAAATGATACTACTTATTATTAAATCACTTTTTAAACCACTTGTATTAGCACAAAATTTAAGTGATATTTTTTACAATTGACTCAATAAATTAAAGTGGGACCTACCACTTTATCCCTCAAGATATCATATAATAAATCCTTAATTCCTCTAAACCAAACAAAGTGTGGGTGATCGATGTTTCCTATTCCCTTGGAATTGGAATTGACTAAGTCCTGTTTATATGGTGCTAAGATGTTGACCAAGAGAAATGTTGAACCCGTGGGTATCATGCCTCTATTAAACTATCATAACAAAATGACAACCTAAAGTTATTAATAAATAACAAGAAGGAAGATATTCGCTAGAATATACATTTGTGGCTCCTTACTAAGGGTTATAAAATTAAATTATTTGTAACCATTCCAATCCAAGACTAATGATACTAGAGCACCCCAAGGAGATCATATGTAATTAATTGAATCAACATCCTTACATTTAAGTTTGTGAATTATCTTCTTAAAGATGTACAACTCTTATTAGGTCTAGTGTTCACCTTAATCACTTCAGACTATTAAATAGCTTAATCAATAGTTTAAAAAAAAAATTGTTGTGTTTTTTAGCAAAGATTTTGGGCATGACAAAATGCAAAAGAAAAGTGTCGCCTATGATAATATTTTTCCCATTTTTGTGCAGGGAAGTTGGTGAGAACAGATGTGTTTGAAGCAAGTGGGAAGAGGTGATACAAGATTTTTTTTTTGCATGGTGTTTTAACTTTGAAACCAATATTGTTTGATTTATGGTTTTCATTTAGTCATTATGATTGCAATCCAATGAAACAGTCATTGTTATACAGTCTATGTTGAATGTTGTCCTCTATATTGTTAGTCGTTGGTTTTATTATGTGTACTTTGGTTGGAATCCTTGCAAGCCTTTTTGTTTCTTGGACTTCCCACCAAGCGAGGAAAAGGTGGAAAATGGCCTTCCCTTTAAAAAAATATAGGCCAAAATTCCCACCAACCCCCCTATTTTAATCCTTGTGGTGGTTGTGGGAAGGGTGCCAGACGTGGTTGTTGGCTACCTTGGAGATATGTCATGTGTTCTCCTCTATGTTGATAGAGAAGGTGACTAATGTGGCTTATATTGTTTTCCATAGGGCATTTTCATTGTCCCTTGTCTAGTGTTTGTTGTGTTGTTTCGTTTTCAGTTGTGCAATCATGGAAAAAGTATTCAGATTGTCCCTTCAATAGGTTCAAAGGGGTGTTGAACACATGTATGTGGTAGCTAATGTTCTTTGGTATGTTCAATACAAAGCTTATTGTTATAGGAATTCCTTTTCAAGAATGAAAGAAATAACAAATTTCTTTCAAACTAAATAACTATCTTCTTAAAAACAATAAATTTGAATGCTTTGTCTCCCTTTTCAAATAATATCTTCTTTAATATATAATTCTTATTAAAATAAGTTGCAGCGATGCTTCATATGGTGCTTGATTAGGATAACAAGGTGTTGAGAATGAAATTTTTTCCCATCAAATCTTTGAATAAACACCTTAAGGGTCAATCAAGAGGACACACATATAGGTAGATAGATAAATATCAATATGTACAGATGTAAATATTTATTTATGTAGAGACTACTATATCTAAATAGATGTGTATAGCATATTTTTTCCTCGATATGCAACTGGATTGATCATAATTATAAAGAGAACAAACATCCAAACTGAATTTTCCCTCATTTTCTTGAACGAGAAGGTTAGGAATTCAAACCTTTTGTTGGCTATAATATATTGTGTAGCCTGAAGCAAGGAATTATTATAGAAAAAAAAAGCTTTGAATTCGTAGCCTCCTCAACCAATCAACTGAGGGAAAATGTTGTGTGGATGTTTGGTCTCTTGAATGATGGCTGGTTTTGAGATTAGTTATTGTATGGTTTGTGTGTGCTTGCACTACTTGTGATCATAGTTGTTGTTTATCCAATTGTATATAAACTGTGAGATGAAAGATTGGTCTTGCTTTATACTGTACTTAATGTAGGTGCTAATGTGCATATAAATGAAACCATAAACAAAACAATATTGCTAACAGTCACCCGCATACCAGAACCCACAGAATAGAATAAATATTGATATCAAGATTCACCCAAAAAATACCAAATTCACTATTTTGGAACCATTCACAGAAAATGGAAGCCATAAATCAAACAATATAACCAACACTCATCCACCTACCAAAACCCATGAAACTATATAGTATTTTGAACAACAATCGACACAATGAAACAATATTGGTTTCAAGAGCCAAACAGATGAAAAAAACTTGCATAAACACACAAATTCAACAAAGGAAACATAGAAAACAAAAAAGATGTTGGAAAACCCAAATTGTTTCAATTTTCAATCAGGTTTTGTTGAGCAAAAAATAGTATGTCTTCACATGGCCTTCACACACCAATTTTTTTGGGTATCGTATTTTGTTTACTCCTTCAACTTTGTAGCCATGTCTATAAGGGAATTACATTGCTAACACTATTCAAGATTTACATATATACATAAACACATATATGTATATATACATATATATATATATATATATACAGAGACAAAAATCTACATATATACACACATATAGTTTGTTGAGAAATGAGTATACTTCTACTTTTGTTCCTCATTGAATCTTTGTTGGTTCCTCTCAATTTATATATATGTGTGTGTGTGTATGTATATATGTACGCCAACCATTACTGCTACATGCACTTGCACCTTCATACAGGCTTGCCCTCCATCGTTACAGCTAATATATATATCTACATATATACATGTGTTTATATGTATATCTATATGCTTTGCGTGTACTAGTGATGGTCGTAATGATAGCTGCCATTTAACGCCCTGGGGAATAAAACAAATGTCTTCGAGATTTTCAACAAGGAATTGTTTGGTCTCGTTTTGTTGCTATACCTGATATGGGAGCCGTGAGCAATGAGGGTAAGCTTTTGTGCATCTTTTACGAGGGTGGGTGGAGGTTACTAAACACATAAAATGCAATAAAGAAAAAGTATTTCCTTCCACCAATGGAAACTACATAGAACCCATAATCCAAGCAATTTATAGTAAGCTACAGAGAAAAAATCAACAATCCCCTTTCAAAAATAGCATAAAATATTTTAGAAATACTCCACGAATGGTTTTTCCAATATGCACCTCTTCTGAATTCAATTACACCTCTTCCCACTTGGTTTCTCTTCCCTTCATCCTTTCTCCATGGCCTGCTAAAAATGAACATAGAACTATCACAACCCACCACAACTATGGAAATTTTGTGAAGGTGGTTGGAGGTTATCTTGTGTTCTTTGCATGTGTTGATGGTTGCAAAAGGTGTGGGTTGTGATAATTCTTGTATATCTATGTGTGTGTGTGTGTGTGTGTGTGTGTGTGTGTGTGTTTGTGTGTATGTATATATATATATGTGTGTGTGTGTCTCTGTGTGTGTGTGTGTATGTATATATGTGTGTGTGTGTGTGTATGCATATATATGTATATATATATATGTATATATATATATGTATATATATATATATGTATATATATATATGTATATATATATATGTATATATATATGTGTATATATATATATGTATATATATGTATATATGTGCACAATATGTTATTGAAAATTGTACAGACATTCACTTTGTTCTTCGAGGACTTTAAACATAGATGTTACTTGTAGCATCAACACTACACAAAAACCATACAATGATTAATGTTGATTCCATTTCACTGGCTTCCTCTATCGCCATGCCAAACGCTTTTTAAATTTTAAAAAATAAAACAAAACAACACCTAGTACACGGTGTCAAAGACCTAGAACTGTGAAGGCTGATGAAAATTCCAACCAATGTTTCCCATAGCCCAATGCTGATTGTTGTTGTCTAGCTTTGGCTATATACTTTCATTTACAATGCATAATAAAATAGCTGATATTATAGAGTTAATGTTGTTTCCCAAAAGGCATTCTTTTCGATAGGGTGGAGCTCAAGAGGTTGTACTATTACAATTTTTGATAGGGTGTTGGTGAATACATTTATGTAAGTATATATATATATATATGTACATATATATGCATGGTTCATCACAAAAAGGACAAAAAAAATGTGCTTGGAAAACCAATGGATAGAAATAACCCACACTGGCGAGCAAGAGACCACAAAAGAAAACTGGAATATGTTAAGAATTTTATTCTGTTGCAACCATAGCCAGAAAATGGAGATAATAGAAAGAAGCTGACAAACAAATTGACATTTACAGACCCATGCAAACCACTGCCTTGTTATCCCAAAAAAGGGTTGGAAAAAATTATCACAGGTGACACTTTCAATTTTCTTTTGCAAACATTGTTGCCTTCAAACACAAAAAATAGCCTCTAACCATCTATATAGAAGTTCCTATTAAGTTTTCCTTATGACACTTAGTATACAGTCCATTACTCTAACAACTGCTTTTTTGAGGCTGAAGAAATAACAACTAGGAATGTGTATTTAATGCATGCTTTCCCATTGCTAATAGCTATCTTGAAGAACAAGCTAAACCTAGAGAATGACACCTAACAATGTGTTATAAAAAATTGAAACAATATGGATTTTTGCTTAGCGTGAGCCTCTGAGAAAAAAATCAATATAGCTATAGGGAAATGCCCTTTCAAACACTGTTCAAGCATTTGTTATCTTTGTGACTACTTGAAAAGGTAGTACTTCTTATACCTATTGTCACTACATAGAAACCATACAACAATTAATGTTGATGCCATTTCACTAGCCTTCTCTATTGATGCAACAAATGCTTTTAATATAAAAATCAAAATAGAATCCACCAACTTCCTTTTTTGGTCACACTGACTAGAGGCTAGAAATGAGACAATATTTCTTTTCTAGAAAACAACAATGAATAGTGCCTTGTGCAAAACAATATCAATTGCATAACATTTACTATTTTATTCCATATCAGCCATTGCCACAAAAATATTTCTTGCAACAACGACCCATATGGAACACCCTCAAAACACAAAAAACTTGCAGTAACAAAGTGAATCAAAGCCTCCACCACAAAACATGAACAATTGATGAATCAATATTGTATATGTGTGTGTGTGTATCTGATCTAGTGAAGAATGCATTTCAGATAACAATATAAACTATATAATATTAAGTATTTGATTATCCATTACAAAGAGTGGAATATATTCAAAGCTAGCGAACAACAATTAGATTGTGTTGTGGAGAACAACACAAAATATTTTAATATATTGCAACCATTTACACAAAATAGAAGCCATAAATGAGACAATATTAAATTTTGTTATGTGTAGATTTGTATGTATGCCAAAGTAGATGTGAGCAATGTACATACGTACTCTTCCCAATGTTTATTGTTTTCTCAAAATATTTATTTGTCTGAATCTTGACATGGCATACTTCAAATGTTATACTTCATATTAACTATTATATACAACATTAAAGCCTTTTTCCTAATTGTTTATTTTCCTTTGTACTCTTGGTGTTTCTAGGGAAAAAAAGGAGGGATTTTAAAATTGAAATAGTGAACTTGGAATAACAAATTTTATGTTAAGTATTATTTGAATAATTGAAGCCCTTGTTATTATTAATCCTTTTTTGTCATATTGTTAATTCCTGTGTAAAAAAATTGAGTTCCCATGTTGTGTTTTGAAGTCATAGACCTTCTACCCATATGTCGGTGTTGTAGCTCTTTGATTCTAAAAGAGCAGATGCAGCAATGTCAGTGGCCTCTAGCTCTTCTGAGGTTGGCAAAAATCCTCAAGAAGCAGTCCTATAAGTGTGTGTGTTGTTTAGTTTATTGTTGCTGCTAATTATCTTGGCAGTTTCTCAAGTGTACTAAACAAACCAAGAATATACTTCATTTGAATTAACAATTACTATGATATATGTTCTAACTTATTTATATTTGAACTGTCTGTCTTGTTTCCCCTTGAATTTACCGGCCATTTTGGAGTAACTTATATGTTAGAGGGGAAAATGTCTTAGTTTCCAAATGTTTCAATATTACTATTTGCTTTTAGAGTTGAGTCATAGTTATAAATATCTCATTACTGCCACTATGTTGAGTTTAATTTCCTTGTAGGATACAAATTTGAATCCAGCTTAACAAGAGATGTGCTACAATTTATAGATGCTAGAGATGTTGTCCCATCTACAGTCCTCCAACTAATTTCTTACCAAAAAATAGGAGATGATCAAAGCCCAGTCGACTGGTACAAAGTCATCTTGTCTGATGGAACCCACATGCAGATGGGAACTTTTCTTGTAAAATACAATGACCTTTTTATAGGCTAATTGAAAATAGGTTCAATTGTGTGCTTAACAAACTATTTGTCTAGAAAGTTGTGGGAATCGAGGTTTGATATAGTTTTGTCTTGCTTGTACTTGTAGTTTCCTGCTTCCTTGTTTGTGGGGGCTTCCTTTTAAAGTATTTAATGTTGTTTCATTCTAGGGAAATTGGCATACTATCCCTAGATGTGAAGATGACAGATTGCTAGCTAATTGGAAAACCTAAATATTTTTTTAGAGATCAAGAAGAACAAAAAGTTGGCTGCAAGTCACCCTCCCCATCCAACTGGGCCTCCACCTTTGGAATTAATAAATCCCCAAGGCAACAAGATGCTCCTGCAAAAATCAGCCCTATTAAAGGCTTGAATGTTTACCAAACCAAATGGACGATAAAAGGCCATGTAACAACAAAGAGGGATATGCACCATTATAGCAGGCAAGGGTGCAAAGGGCGGGTATTCAACTTTGATATCATTGACGATGAGGGCACATAAATATGGATTATGTTCTTTAATGACATTACAGACCTACATTATGATAGGGTTGAGGTGGGACGTACTTATTATGTATCAAAGGAGTCAGCGAGACAAGCAGAAAAAAAATTAATAAGTCAAACAGCTAGATGGAAATCATTCTGGGTCAAAGTTCAATGTTAAAATGCTATGATGATGAGGCCTTTGTGCCAGAGAAAGTATTTAAGTTCACCCCACTAAATGAAATTGAAAATTGCACTAATAACAGTTTAATTGATGTTATTGGCACTGTGGTACATGTGGGAATGGTTTCGACTATACAAAGAAAGGATCAGTCCGAAACAATTCAGAGGACTGTTAAACTTAATGATTTGTCATCATTTTCATTTGATGTTAATTTGTGGGGCTCAAACTAGGAAGCAAAGGGTCATGAGTTGGAGAGGTTGTACACCCCTGGTTCAGCTCTCATCCTTGTTGTTAAAAATGCATGTGTTGGGTATTTCAATGGAGTTGTTCTGAACATAGTCATAGGGACTCTTCTATATATAAATCCTGACATGCCAGAAGCACAACCATTGATCGAAAGAGGATATATTGATCCACCTACTATTGAGGCCCCTTGAATAGTCCCTTGAAAGGTTGCTTTGGGAAATGGGAGAGTCACTATTGCATATATGTTCGACCACTGCCTTGGCTTGCCAGAGACTTTGCAAGCTACGCTCAAGGCAATAGTAAAATTTATAAAAAATGATGCATTATGTTATGTTGCATGCTCGTTGGAGGTGAATAGTAGGCAATGGAAGAAAAAGTGTGAACAATCCGAGAAAAATACATGGTTTTTCCCAAAATTCCAGAGAACAATAGCTAAATATGACTTGTGATATTTATTGCAACTAACTATTGAAGACCATACAGGTGAGCTTTGGGAAACTGCTTTTGATGAGGCTGCAATAAGCCTATTATAAATGTCAATAAAACATATTTACATGTTACAATATGAGTCTATCACTAAAATGAGTGTTGAGTTTGTTATCGATGTTGTCACCTACACGTCATTTATTTTCACTCTTCTAATCAAAACTCAGAGTTATAATTTAGAAACAAGACTAAAAATAATAATAGTGAAGGTTGTAAAGCTTAACTTTGAAGCTGAGTGAAAGCTCTTACTATAAGACTTGTCTACTGTTTCTCTTGTCATGCAACAGTCTCTGTAGATAGTGTTGGGGTTAAAATGACACTAAGAGGGGGGGGTGAATCAATGTCTTAATAGATTTGACCAATTTTCACATATTCAAAAACATAGCTTAGATTTGATCTCAATATTGTTTTGATTAATGCATTCATGAGTTGAATGTAATCATTCATAAACAGAATTGAGAAAAGTAATAAACCCAACAGTGAACTGAAACAACAACAACATAGAAAATTAGAGAGCACACAGAAGAACCAAGATACAAAAGATTTGCCGAATGGAAAACCATCTTGGGGTAGAAAAACCACTCCTAAACTACCTTACTGGATTAATCTTCAAAACCGCTTTCAACAATGCCTTATAGGCTAAATTTCTGAGCACCAACTCAAGGAGCACCAACCCCTCATTTAGAGACAACAATCTCAAGGAGCACCAACCCCTTACTCAAATTATAGAATTACAATAAAAATATATTAGAGGATCTCTCTGTTTACAGTTAATTTCATAACACTCTGCTTCTAATACTCTAGGAGCAATGTCCCAGTATTACATCCAGTTCCCTCTCTTGATTACTGCCAAAATAACTATCTCTCAGAATTACAGGCCAGCAGCATCTTCACAGTTTTCAACACTAGTTTTTATATACATTTCAAGTATGTCTGTTATCAAGAAATCTTCAACAAGCGTTTTTCACAAGATTCTAAAACTCTCTTGCTATTTTTAGAATCTGAAGCTGGATAATGATGATCTATAGATGATGGTAAAAATCAGAGTAATGCATATCCAGAAAGCTTTAATTTTTGTGCTGAGTCAGGAAATTTCAAATTGTAAATGAAAGATTTTCATCAAAGCCATGTCTGCCTACAACAAAAAATCATAACCTCTAAAATCTCAGAGAATACCTTGCCAGAGATTCGATACCAACCAAAGAAGTCTATATACAACTATATTTAGAAAAATTCATTAAATAAAAAATGCAACAACTCAAAAAGAAACTCGATGAATATCCTGTTATGTAACCATTCTGAGATTTGATGCCAATCCATGATGATGACCACAAAGTTTTGAGTCTTCGTAACTATTCGTTGAGACAACAATATAGTTCTGCCGAAGGAAATTAAATCGCCAGAAAATCCCTTTAGATATCGCTTTCACCAAGAGCCATCAGAGTCAGGAAGAACACATAATGAATACATCATGTCTCATCGATAGGCTTCCTTAGAGTATTATTCATTTGATGTTGCTGTGACATCTTGCTGTCGAGGAGATGCTTTGTATATTTTGCTGTGTTTCACCGAAAGACTTTATCCCTTATAAGTTGCTGTAACATAATGGTTCTCTTGCCGATACATCCTTCTGTTTGTCACTGTGACACAACAGAGTCAGGGAGAAGTCATACCGCCAACATTATGTTTCATCGAAGGTCACTTGATACACATTGTCGCCATAACATATCATTTTTCTTGCCGAAGATCCTTCTAACTTGTATTTGTCACTATAGCTTACCGTCATCGGGGAGAACTCTCTTAGAAAGCTTGAATCATACCGAAAGTCTTTATCATTTCCAAGTCGCCAAGACAAGAGCACACTTACACCGAGATGTGTCCTTCATCCACCTTCGCCAAGACAATGTGTAGTCGAGGTGGCATCTCATAGAGCATCCTGTGTCTTACCGAAAGCTCACATTTTCATTCCTGTCGCCATGACATAACACTCTCTGGGAAACCTCATATAGATATCTTCGTTATACTGAAACACCCCAAATTCACCTCAGATCACCAAGAGAGAACAAATCTCACATCGATGAAGTCCTTTTGAATTCCATCGGCGAGACATATCAAAGTCGGGGAGACCTCTTGTAGAGCACACCATGTCTTTCTAAAAGTCTTCATCCACTTGTGTGTCGCTGAGACAAGACAAACCTTTCATCAAAAGCCCCTCATTAGACTTAGTCGCCAAGACTTGACGAGTTCGCTGAGACTCTACAATGAAACTCATGAGTCTTACTAAATTTTTTTATCCATTCATCTGATGTCGTTGAGACAATCCAAATCTTATGCCGACGAAGTCTCTTTATGTTTCATCAGCGAGACCAAAGGTCACTCGCCGAGACCTCTTGCCGAAAACCCTAGCTCTTACCGAAGAGACTACCTTTATGTTTTCGGTCGGTGTAACAAATCAAATTTGCCAAGACCATTCTTCGATGCACATGAGTCATACTGAAATGCTTTATCCACTCTGATTCGATAAGAAATTACAAACCTCTTGTCGAAAGCCTTCCACAAGCATTAGTCGGTGAGACCAAGTGAAATCACCAAGACCTTAGCCCGATACTACTCAATTTCAAGGCCGAAGTTCTCTCAAAGAGTTGTTTGGTGAGACTCCTCCCAAAAAATAGATAAAACCTTTTGAGCATGAGTTGGTAAGACAAGAAGGACTTGCTAAGACATTATATCGATAGCCACAACTCACGCCGATAGACTTCCACTTGCACTTGTTGGGTAGACATTACCTTTTCGCTGGGATGCTAAATCGAATACTCCAAGTCTAGCCGAAGTGAATCCCATATGTGACGTCGGTGAGAAAAAACCACTTCACCGAGACCTATTCCGAAAACCCTGACTCTTGCTGAAATAACCTTTCTTGAGCCAGTCGCCAAGACAACGCTAATGTTATGCCGAAAGTAGCCTATATGTTAAATTCAATCCCCATGACATCTAAAATGTCTTGCCAAATAGGCAACTCAGACATTTCAAAGTGGATCGGGAAGACCCTGCCATTTTCACTCCGATATGAGTAAGCTTGAAAGAGAAACAACCAATGCCTGTGATATGCAAGGAGAACCATTTTGACAAAGAAACCATCTTTCAACTCTGTCAGTTAAAGATGTAGCATTCATAACTTGAACCAAAAAACTCATCACCATGAAATTGAACCATAACAACTAACTTTTTGTAATAGCCAAGAGACATCAAAGAAGTGCCATAATAAATCATAAAGATCCAAACTGAGACTGATCATCAAAGAGAACCAACTGAAAGGGATTTTGACATCAAGGACAAACTATATGATCACAACTGAGATCCAACAAACTCCCCCTTTGTCCTTGATGGAAAAACATAAATGACTCTCCCCCTTTTTCTCCTCAATGACAAAGGATAAAGGAGAAGAATGTGCAATGCCAGAAAACACAACTGAGAAGCCAACCAAGTACCATAAGAACCAACTGCAAATAGAGCAATAGTGTAACAAACATATCGTATAACTTCATATACTTGAAATGCATAGAAATTATCAAAGAAATCAGTAGTAACAACCCGTGCAATAACTCCCACTTCGAAATCAGAAACTTAAAAACATCATGCATATAATCTATCTTCAAGGCAGCATATCAAAGCTCTCTCCTTTTGTTTCTACCAAGACATGAATTCAAGCAGCTTTCATTTATATAACTTGCACTCACTTTCACACACAACACTCAATTTCAAAGTTCAAAAATAAGTCCCAGCCATACATGATGAGGTTAATACTACCAGTCACCTTCCTTCATTGAAACACAAATAACAGAGCATATCCCATGAACATACATAGTTCTCATGATTGCTACAGCAACCTACTTAGATCACTGTACGATACTCAGAAGACCACAACACTCAATTATGTCATTCCATCTTGCAAATGACATTGTAAGTATCTTCATTTAGCACACAATCTTAACTAAGCTTCTTCATGCAACATCGAATAATATCATCACAAAAATAATTCATAACATCAAACATGTTTTTCAATCACTGTTCTCCAATGATAATTCCATCAACATCCCTTCAAAAACAAAGGCTTTCTTAACTTTAATATGTTGAGGAACTCACCTATATATCTCCACACCACTTAAAGATGTCATAAGGACATACCATTATTTCCAAAGCCCAAGCATTCAAAAAGTTCATTTAAGAATAAAGTGCACTGTCATTCCAAAACCTTCTGAAAATTGTCAACCACTAGACCAAGCAAAAACATTCCTTAATCTAGATATTTATCCATTACCTTTCAAATCAGATGATTGCCTTTGTCAGAAATAACAAAAGGTTAAGGAATTTAAGTCATTTCTCTTCCTTCTAAATCACCAAAAGCAAATACAAGATGTCATACCTCATTCTAGACTCCATAGGGGTAAAACATATTACCATAATAGACTCCCCCTGAGTCTTTGCTTCTTCTCAAGACATGGAAGGCAACTCTTGTGCAAGGAGTGCACAAGGAGTTTTCTCAGAAGCATCTTTATTGCTCTTCTTGTCATCTTGATTGCTCTTTCTTCTCCATACCAATGAAGTCTTTTTCACTTGTTTGCTTGAAGTACCTATCTTTCTATTGAATCTGCATTGTTGTACTTTATGTCCAATGTTGTTACATCTGAAACAAATGACTGTGATTGTTTTGAGAAATAGAGGACTTCCTACAGACTTTTCCAACATTGTTCCCTACATTATCCTCACTTGTATTTATTCTACAGTCTCTTCTCAAGTGACAAAAATTGTTACAGTTGTAACACACCACATCCTTATTTCTAGGGACATTAGAATGATTCTTATTTGACCATCTTATGCAATCAATTTCCTTATGACCATAGTCATTACAAACATAACAATATCCTTGGAAAGAATGATTATACCTGAAAGAATGATCATGCCAAGCATTTGAAGATCTGAAGAAATTTTTCCTTTCTCTATGAATACCTTTAGATTGTCTTCTAGTGTCAATGTTATCCTTTGATGTAGCAATACTGTAACCAAGATCAACCTTCATTCTTGGTGTTTGCTTGGCTATAAACTTCTTTCCATCTGAAGTAGTAAACACTGTTTTATGTTTAGATTTGTCTACAGAGCTTTGTCCAACCTCATATCCAATTCCTGTAGGATCTTTAGAATGCTTTTGCCTGCCCAACATCTCATTCAATATATTAGTACTATGATCAAATTTCTGAATTTTACCAGATTAAGCATTGATACATTCAAGCTCTTTTCTTAAAGCAACTACTTCCTCTTCAAGTTTTAGACAAACAATCTTTTTAATCTCCAAATCATAACTCACAACATCTGCAATCCTCTTATATTCTTCAATTTCAATTTTCTGACTTATAATCATATCATCCTTAAGAGTTAGTTCTTTTAACAAGGAATCATTATCTGAACATTTCTTTAAAGAATCAATCTCATTTTCTAGTTTATTACACAATTCATCCTTGTCTTTTAACTTGACTTCCAAACTCTCTTTTTGCTGAAGTTGTCTTGTTAAAAACTGGTTTTCTTTTCTAAGCTGCTTAATAGTATCTAAGGCACATAGGAGTTCACCTTCCAAATCAACCTCACTTTCTAGTTCATCATATTCCAGTTCAGAGTTAACTTCATCAAAAGATTGATCTACATTTACACAAGTTTCTTGATCATCTAAATATTCATTAATGATCTCCCTGGACTTCTTTTCAAAATTATAAAGGTTTACACCTTCTTCACTCTCAAATGATTCACAACTTATTTCAGTATCAAAAGATATCTCCTCTTGTAACTCACTATTCTGATTCATTTTAGTCAACTTGTCCCAAACTTCCTTAGCACTGCTGTAATGAATGACTTTTGTAATGAGTTTATTTGGCAAGTTATTAAGAATAGCATTTATAGCTCTGGTATTGAATTCAAGAGCTTTCATCTCCTCAAGAGTGGGAGGAGATGTTGCATATGTAGTACAACCCTTTTCTACTACTTCCCACACTTCAGATCCTAAAGAGAGTAAGTATGTTTCCATCCTATGTTTCCATATAATAAAGTTTGTTTCTTTGAACTGAGGAGTTCCAGATCTAGGATACTCTACCATTTTAGAGATACTATTTATGAACCCTTCCTCGTTATTCCTTATACTAGATTCAGGTTGAGCATGATGAATAGCATTTTGCCGAGAACATCTTTTTCCCGTATTCCTTCTGTTCTTTCCCATATTAAGCAAACTACTCCAAGACACCAGGAACAATCCTAGGTGGTTTAGACCTATCAGAGGACCCTACGCTCCGATACTAATTGTTGGAGTTAAAATGACATTGAGAGGGGGGGTGAATCAGTGTCTTAACAAATTTGACCAATTTTCACATATTGAAAAACATAGCTTAGATTTGATCTCAATATTATTCTGATTAATGCATTCATGAGTTGAATGTAATCATTCATAAATAAAATTGAGAAAAGTAATAAACCCAACAGTGAACTAAAACAACAACAACACAAAAAAGTAGAGAGCACACAGAAGAACCAAGATACAAAAGATTTGTTGAGTGGAAAACCCTCCTGGGGTAGAAAAACCACTCCTAAACTGCCTTACTGGCTTAATCTTCAAAACCACTTTTAACAATGCCTTATAGGTTAAATTTCTGAGCACCAACTCAAGGAGCATCAACCCCTCATTTAGAGACAACAATCTCAAGGAGCACCAACCCCTTACTCAGATTATAGAATTACAATAAAAATATATCAGAGGATCTCTTTGTTTATAGTTAAGTTCATAACACTCTGCTTCTAATACTCTAGGAGCAATGTCACAGTATTACATCCAGTTCCCTCTCTTGATTATGGCCAGAATAACTATCTCTCAGAATTACAGCCCAACAACATCTTCACAGTTTTCAACACTAGTTTTTATATACATTTCAAGTATGTTTGTTATCAAGAAATCTTCAACAAGTGTTTTTCACAAGATTCTGAAACTCTCTTTCTATTTTTAGAATCTGAAGCTGGATAATGATGATCTATAGATGATGGTAAAAATCAGAGTAATGCATATCCAGAAAGCTTTAATTTCTGCGCTGAGTCAGGAGATTTCAAATTGTAACTAAAATATTTTCATCAAAGCCATGTCTGCCTACAACAGAAAATCATAACCTCTAAAATCTCAGAGAATACCTTTCTAGAGATTCGATACCAACCAAAGAAGTCTGTATGCAACTATATTTAGAAAAATCCATTAAATCAAAAATGCAACAGCTCAAAAGGAAACTTGATGAATATCTTGTTATGTAATTGTTATGAGATTTGATGCCAATCCATGATGATGACCACATAGTTTTGAGTCTTCGTAACTATTCGCTGAGACAACAATATAGTTCTGCCGAAGGCATTTAAATTGCCAGACAATCCCTTTAGATATCACTTTCACCAAGAGCCATCAGAGTCGAGAAGAACACATAACAAATACATCATGTCTCATCGATAGGCTTCCTTAGAGTATTATTCATTCGCTGTCGCTGTGACATCCTACTGTCGGGGAGACGCTTTGTAGATTTTGCTGTGTTTCACTGAAAGACTTTATCCCTTATAAGTCGCTGTAACATAATAGTTCTCTCGCCAATACATCCTTTTGTTTGTCGCTATAACATAACAGAGTCGGGGAGAAGTCATACCGCCAACATTATGTTTCATCAAAGGTCACTTGATACACATTGTCACCATAACATATTGTTTTTCTTGCCGATGCACCTTCTAACTTGTATTTGTCGTATAGCCTACCATCATCAGGGAGACCTCTCTTAGACAGCTTGAATCATACCGAAAGTCTTTATCATTTTGAAGTTTCCAAGACAAGAGCACACTTACACCGAGATGTGTCCTTCATCCGCCTTCGCCAAGACAATGTGTAGTCAGGGTGACATCTCATAGAGCATCCTGTGTCTTACCAAAAGCTCACGTTTTCATTCCTATCGCCATGACATAACGCTTTTGGGGAGACCTCATATAGATATCTTTGTTATACCAAAACACCTCGAATTCACCTCAGATCGCCAAGAGAGAACAAATCTCACATCGATAAAGTCCTTTTGAATTCCATCGGCGAGACATATCAAAGTTTGGGAGACCTCTTGTAGAGCACACCATGTCTTTCTGAAAGTCTTCATCCACTTGTGTGTCGCTGAGACAAGACAAACCTTTCGCTAAAAGCCCCTCATTAGACTTAGTCGCCAAGACTTGATGGGTTCGCTAAGACTCTACAATGAAACTCATGAGTCTTA
>VDFB02103230.1:0-29701 GCA_007258455.2 Sequoia sempervirens | reverse complement strand
AGCAAAAGCAAAAGGGGCCAAAGGATCATTCTCCCTGCTACTTTATGTATCCTCATCATCCAACTCCCCAACAACAACATTTTTAGGCAGAGCGGGTAAATTTTGGAAATGCTCAAAGATGAGCCTGACAAGACCAGGGTGAATAATAGAAATCTGCCTAGGGTTTCTTTCAACATCATCAAGGAAATTCTTCAGAGAAGAGAATAAATAAAATGGCAAAGAGATACAAACCTTGTGACGAAAGTGGTTCAAAATGGCAAAATGATAACCATACGCCCTGGTGAAGCGCCCATCAACCATAATGTACTCCATAATGACTCTCAAAAATTTCCTCCAAATCGATTTAATGGACTCCACATCAAAGTAGCTATTGGAAACCTTAACCAGCTTAGCCTTCTCCTTATCTTTCTTAGGAAATCTGATAACCGCTTCATTAGAGAACCGGTGGTCCCGATAAAATTTCATACCCTCAGTCGAAAGACCAGTAATCTCATCGATGATTTGCTCATTCAGCTTAACACTCCGACCAAACAACACAATCTCACCATTTTTCCAGTTTTTGGCGAAATAGTCCAGCACCATCTCATCAATTCCATGGAGCTTTTCCAAAAACAGAACTAAACCTCCCTTTTCAATTTTTTCCCAAGCTTTAACATTCTTCCTGTGCTCTTGAAAGCTGCTTGGCTCAACACGTTTTCTCTCTCCCCCCATCTTCAGAGCTCTGCTATACCATACCCTACAGTTGCTATGGGTCCCATTTAAGCTTATTTTCTTAAACACCCAAAAAGTGTGCTGAAAAACCTTCTCGAAAAGGAAAATGATGTTGGTCCCATCAAATCTAATGAGATCGATGTACTTAATCTTTATCCGCTTCATCATGGTGAAGAAAAACTTCTCTTCCATGTATAGAATCATAATAGATTAGAGCTTTAACCTCGGAATGGAGGTAATCATTCTTCCTCCACATGTTTTCCCCACCCCTCTTGACCCCTTCATTAGCAAAGTAATCTATCACCTTATTGGCTTCTTTGTAGGCGTGAGAAACTTTCACTTTGTTGAATTTACTTAATATGGCAATTGTATCTTTGATCCACTTTTTGATGGTCCACGCAGGGGGGGTTAGCCCAAGAATATAGTCTATTATATTCTTAGAATCACCCTCCAACCAAAGACATTTCATATTCATATTGAAAGCCAGATTAACCACGCGATAAGCCCCAACAGCTTTCACAACATGATTAGTTTGGGTGCCAATGTCAATAGAAAAAGCCACAATCAAAGCCCCCGCATTGTCCCTTAAAACACACCCACTGCCAGCTTCCCAGGGTTTCCTTTAGTAGAACCATCAAAATTGGCTTTCACCCATCCAAAAGGCGGCAAAGTCCAGCTGGCGTTCTCCCTCCCACAATAGGCCGACGTGGGGACTTTAAAAGTAACTAATTTTAAATTCCACTTTTTGGCTGTAGCAATATCAAAGGGAGACCAAGTAGCTTTATCAACCATTTTTCTAGGGATTAAAGATAAATTTTCCTTTATAGCCCTAACAATTTTTTCATACAAGTCCCCCTCCGACGTCTCTTTTTCCCTAAACAATCTGTTGTTCCTTTCTTTCCAAATACTCCATGAAACAAAAGGTAGAACAAAAGACTAGAGCCTATGCACAAAAGAATTTTTTGATGGAGCTTTCCATTGCAAGAAAAAATCTTTGACCGAAGCAGGGGAAACCCAAACCACGTCAAGATGTTCAAGAATTTTTCCCTAGATATGTGACACAAAAGGACAATGAAGAAAAAGATGATTAACAGTCCCAGCATCATTCTTGCATATGCAACATCTGTTAGGTAAATGGATTCCTCTCTTGCCGAGATTGTCCAAAGTGAGAATCTTGTTCTGTAGCATGATCCAATAGAAAATATTGATTTTAGGAATCAAAGAATTAATCCAAGCTTTAGCCCAGAAGGGCGGGGGCTCCTACGGACTAACCAACATAGAAGTAGCGGAAGAAAATAAAAAAATGCCAGACAGATTGTCTATCCAAACAACAAGATCATCCACTTGGTGTTGAGCCAATCTAAGGGCCCTGAAGGAAAACTAAACTGGGCAAAGATCCAGACTGATGATCCTCAAATCAACCCAGTCCCCGTTCCTCCAGTAATCTTTGACCAGGACCCCGAATTCCCTTTTACAATCATTCATCCATTTACTGAATTTCTCAGTTCTGATTAGAGGATCCTTGAAAAGCCATCTGTCTTCCCAAAATATAACATTATTTCCTTTTCCAACAATCCATCCAGTCCCCATCTCCAATAACTTTCTACTTCTACTCATATCATTCCAGCAGACAGAACCACGAGGTAAAAAAGAAGAAGTAATAACATCATTAAGAGACTCACAGTTGCTAAAGTATTTGGCTTTTAAGGTCTCTTGCCATTCCCCTCTCAAAGTAAGAGATCTCCAGAGCTGTTTAGCAAGAAGGGACAAATTCAACACTTTAATTTTTCTTAAGCCTATACCACCTCTCGATTTAGGTCTACAAACTAGGTCCCACCCTACAAGTGGGAGTCTCTTCTTATCCTCCACACCAGACCAGAGAAACTTTTTCTAAAATTTTTCAATAGCCTCAACATATTTAGCAAGAATTTTAAATAAACTGAGAGCATACACATGTAAATTTTGCAAAGAGGCTTTGAGGAGCTGGAATTTTCCAGCTTGACTGAGAAGTGCTCCTTTCCATCCTGACAACTTCTTATTGAATTTTTCAACCAAAGAGATCCAAAATGAGTCCAGGGGTTTAAAGTATAGAGGCAAACCAAGATAGGTTGATGGTAGAGGCTCGATCTGGTAGCCAAGAATTCGAGCAAGTTTAATTTGTCTATGCTCAGGAGTGTTGAAGAAGAAAATTGAACTCTTTTCCCTGTTGACAACTTGCCCAGAAGTAGATTCATAAAGATTCAGGATCCTTTTGAAATTCATAGCTTCAGTCATAGTGGATCTTCCCATAAGAATGGTATCATCAACAAATTGCTGGTGGGAACAAGTTAGAAGAGAAGAGGAAGGTCTTAGACCAACAAGGGATCTCTGATCAATAAGATTTTTAATATTTCTTCCCAAACACTCAGCCAAAATTGTAAACAGAATAGGAGAGATAGGATCTCCCTCTCTAAGACCTCTGGAAGTCTGAAAAAACCTCGAAGGCGACCCATTCACAATGAGAGAGGTAGTAACCGTCGAAACAAGCTGATTCATCAGTTGGATGACTCTACTGTTAAAACCAAACTTGACCAGGATTTTAAATAAAAAATTCCAATCTACCTAATCATAGGCTTTAGAAATGTCTAGTTTAAGAATGAACCCTTCAATCTTCAAAACTATTAGGGAATGTAAATTCTCATGAACAGTCATAGCTAAGTCCAGAATGTATCCACCTGGCACAAAACCATTATGTTGCGGACAGATCATTTGAGGAAGCAAAGAAAACATTCTTGTAGTTAGAACCTTTGAAATGATTTTATAGATAGAATTACATAGGCTGATTGGCTGAAAAGCTTCAAACTCTAAAGCCCCTGGTTTTTTTGGAATAAGGACCACAAAAGTAGCATTTAGTTCTTTCAAAAGACATCTTGAACCAAAGAATTCCTTGATAGCCTTCTCAACATCCAACTCAACAATTTCCCAAAACTCTTGGAAGAAGAATAAAGGGAACCCATTAGGTCTGGGAGCTTTATTGCCATCAAAAGAGAAAACGACTTTCCTAATTTCAGCCTTGGTAGGAATAGCAATGATCATAGAATTTTTATTATGACCTATCACCTGGGGAATAGCCTCAGGCAGGGATTCTTGAGCATCAGGCACAATCTCTCCATTACATGATAGAAGGTTATTGAAAAAAAGAACAACCTATTTCTTGATATCATCTTCCTCCTCAAACCTAGTCCCATTTACTTCAATGTAAGCAATTCTATTAGTAGCCCTATGTTTTGAAGCAGACAAGTGAAAAAATCTGGTGTTCCTATCTCCCTTAGTCAGCCAAGACACCCTAGATCTTTTCCGCCAAAAAACTTCCTCTTTAGCAATAATATCATGCAACTTAGTGAGAAATTCATTTTCCTTTTCTCTAAAATTATCAATATACCCCAATTTCTAGATTTTAGCCTGGATCTCCTGAAGTTTGCTCTAAATATTCATCTTAGTTCCAAAGATATTCCCAAAGGCATCACTTTTCCATCTCCTCAAATTAAATTTCACTTGTTTTAATTTTTTAGCAATCCTAAACATAGATGTGCTAGAAATATCAATATTCCACCATCTCCTAATTTCTTTAAAGATTTGAGGATGAGATAACCATAATTTTTCAAATTTGAAAGGGGAGTTCTTTTTCACCTTAGTAGGGTCTGTCGTTAGACAAATGGGAAAGTGATCAGATCCCACCCTTGAAAGAGCTATCAAAGCACAAAAATAGTCTATGAACCATTGACCAGAAACAAGGGCCCTATTGAGTCTCACTTGGATCAAATCTAGCCCATTCCTTCTATTAGTCCAAGTATAAGAGGCGCCTTTCAAGTCAAGGTCTATCAAAGCATTACTGTTAATGAAGTCAAAAAGGCCTGATTTTCTATCCCAGTTAACTTGAGAACCCCCAAATTTTTCATCATTCAAGAGGGGAGTATTGAAGTCTCCATAACCACCCAGTGTTCATTAGCAAAACACTTTCAAAAAGCAGATAGCTCACACCAAAAAGAATTTCTAGCATTCTTACAATTCAGAGCATATATATTGGATTGTATCCAGCAAAAATTATCTCTTATGTGAGTAAATCTAGTGGCCACAAGATTACCATTCTCCATTAAGGGTTCACCTCTAATAATCAACTTGTTCCAAAATGTAACAATTCCTCCTGAAGCTCCAACAGAACTATTCCCATGGTCCCCACAATTCTGAAAAATTCTAAAGCTTTCTACTTTATCTTTAGGCTTTTTTGTTTCTTGAACAAGAAGAATGTTAGGTTTGTGGTCCCTAACAAAATTTTGCACAACATCCTTTTTATGATGGCTATTTAGCCCTCTTATATTCCAAGACACGATTTTCATTTCTTACCTGGGGATTGAAGTATCTCTGGGATGGTCATTTGAATCCCATCTGCAATATCCTAGAGGCTGTCGTGTTCCCTTTGCCATTTTCCTGATCTTCTGCCCTAGCTTTGCTTAGTGTTCCCACAATCTGCCTTGGCCCTGGTTCTTGTGATCATCCCACTTGAAGTGTCCACCCTCTTATTTCTTTCCTTCTTTGTCCTTGAATGTGAGATAACCTCCTCCCATTCAGTCTCATCTTGGCTTTCCAACTCTTTTCTTGATTCCCACTCCTCTGAAAAAATCCTCTAATCCCAAGGAAGGGTATACATTATGCCATTCTTGGCCTCTAGAGTATTAACATGAGGTGTTTTCATTTTCATGCTTTGGGTTTCAAAAGTATCCTTCACAACTTCTGGAGTGACATTCTCCAGATCATGTTCCCCTTTTGAGCGAGGGCTACCAGCAGGAATTTGGGAAGGGAAAGGAATTCCTATCTCCAAGGACAAACCCTTAATGGGTATTTCCTCAAGACCAGGCCCATTCACTCTACCATCCAACACCAAAGGTGAAGGTGAGACAAAACCCATCTCTTCATAGCTTATTTCAACCTTCTTCTGAATATCTCGGGCTCCCACCACAGAGTAAATTTTTCCCTCACTAACCACATGTGGTGAGATCAGGAATTTAGGATCCTTAGGATCTGAAGAGCTAGTACATTCTATACCAGGGAAGCATCCTTAGGCAAACATCTATGGTTCTCCTTTGGATTAGGAACAAAAGTTTGTCTTTCTAGATTCTCCTTCGAGCTAGGGGCAGAAATTTGCCTCTTCTCCTCAGGTTTTTTCCTCCATACAATCTTAGGGTTAGTAGCTTTCTCCTTTTCACTTTTATTGTTTAGCGGGCACTTTTTTGCCCAATGCCTAGACTTTCGACATTTAAAGAAAATAAAGGGTATGGTCTCGAATTCAATAGCTTGCTTCCAAACACCTAGCTTGGATTCGATGTCAATCGATGAGGGGAGATCAACATTTTGAGAGACCCCTACATAGATTCTAGCAAAGACCAGTCTCTTTCTAGCTGCAGTCATTGTATCAATAGACAAGAGTTCTCCAAAGGAGTTAGCAATCCCATTAAATATTCCATATTCCAATATTCCATAGGAAGACCAGGCAATCTAGCCCAAACAGACACCATTTCAAAAATAGAGTAAGACAAATTGACCCTAGAAGACCACTTCTTCAGGGCCAGGGAAGATTTTTCAATAACCTAAGGGCCACCACTCCTGACAGCCCTGGAATCCTCTTTGCAAGTGAACTGAAAGGAAAAAAAACCCTTAGGAAGCACCACCACTGAGACCAATCCATTGGTTTTCCATTTGTTCTTAACAAACTCCCTTACAACTTCAATATTAGGTCTGGGCCCCATAAACTTTCCAACCAGAACATTCTCCATCTTTGCAATATTATGGTCTATGATTTCATTTGGCACAGAGATAGAAAACTTACCTGACCCCAGGTTAGAAAGAATGCGCACAGGGGGGAAAGATGATTTGTCATTTGTCTTAACACCAAACAATGAAGACCACATTTTACCCTTTTCACCGCCCTTTTCCAACAGGCCCTCAGCTACCTTGGTTTTATCATCACACTTCTCATTCGAGGACATTAACCCATCCTTTCCGCCTGGGTCCACCTGGACCTTTTCGCAAACTTCCTTTTCATCAGAGAATGACTTACCTTTCTCAGGACTCGATGAATTCTCCGCATCCGCCTGAGATTCCCCCAAGCCCCCGCCTGCTACACTGTTCGAAGATTCAATTTGATGGGCCCACCTCCATAAAAAAAATTGAGGTATGCAGTGCAAAAGATATATGGGAGCACCTCCCAAAATTTGATGATATTTAATTTTATCAAGTAACGATGTCACTAAAATTAGGAATCATAATAAAAAGGAGTTTATAGGAACCATAATAAAAAGGGGTTTCTTGACACATTATTTGGATGTAATGTAAATTTTAAAGGATAGGGAGGGCACTATATAATATTTTATATTATTTTTCACATAATGAGGGCCTCACATTTGAGGGTCTCTCTCATTCATGTTTGTGTGCATGTGTGTTGACACCCTATCTTAGGCACTATTAAGGTGATTTATTAATATTATATAAAGGTTGGTTTTCTAAAATATGGCTGGTTTTCAAACATTATAAATAAAGATTGTTTGTTATATAGGAATTTTTTTTTTTTATATTTATTAATATTTATTTAAGTTGGGATTTCAACTCTAGAATCTAGCACTATCTCTTCATCCAACAATGTTACCACATGTTAGCTTTTGTATTTTATTTAATAACCACTATAAACATTATCTTCTTGTTAAATTATTTTTAGAGTGAGGAAGAGCCATTGAAATGTAGGATTTGGACCATTGACCTCTAGATGATAAGTAGTAATTTTTTGTTAATCAATCTACTACACATGCCCCATTCTCTAAGTTTCATATTTGTTATTTGGACATTATAAATATTTTCCACAAATTCACTATATATCTTTCCTTTTTTTTCTATTTTGTAAATGAAAAAAAAACATTAGGTAGGGGTATAAATTCTACCTTAATTTACATTATAATATGTAGCAAAGGTACTTTATTCGTGCAAATCTACTTTTCATTATTTTCATAAGTGTGTGTCTTTGTTTCTTTGTTTTCTTGAAGCCCACTATGCTATGTTTTTTATTCAATCAGATTTCATTCATGAAAAATATGAATTGTGATTAGATTTTCTCTTAATTTTCTGGTGAGATTGTTTTCTATTCACGTGTCTCTACAATTTACAAATATTTTAAAAATAGATTTAAATATTTTTGTGGATTGTGCTTCTCCTCAATAAAAAAATTATTTCTTGAATTTAATATTTGAAGGTTTAAGTGAAAGATTAGATTGTGAGTACTATTTGAAGAATTAGTAACTCATTAAGTTATAATGGTTACTAATTTCTCCATGGCTAGTAAGAGTATAATTGGATGCTCTTCATTTCCTAATGTTATTAGGGTGCCAATCACCATATCAATTTCCTATTTCTATATTTTTTATCATGATTTGAATCCATGTTTCCAATTCTATTGTTGTACATTATTTTTCAATAAATAACTATTTAAATGTTGTAATGCAATGAATGGCACTACATTCAAAACAATTTGATACATTGATATGTTGATGTGTTGTTCCAAAAATGATTCTTGTGTGTAATAGGTAAATGGTAGGAGAGATCCCAACGACAGGAGATGCATCGCCGCTTCGCTAGTGGTTGTTGTATACCAACTCGAAAGGAACAAGGAAAAGGAAGAAATGGTCAAGAAAGAAATGGCCAACGAATGGTGCAAACCACTTAAATTTGAGGTATTTGAAGAAATAACAGAAGAAATAGAACGTGAAAAGGTAATAGTTGGGGCCGTTTTCAAGTGGATAGATGAAAGGAAAAAAGGTGGAGATGCAGAGGAGCTTCAGTTCCCCTCAGAAGTTGTTGCCTTCAGGGGTACAATTCCTGAAGGAAATTATATTCTGAGAAAGGAAAACGATCACATTTGGAACGCAATCACTGCACGCCATGATTCAATTAATAGAGTGAATATCGGCTTAAAATACTTGCAAAGAAGTATTGAGAGGCATGGACCTCTCAACATCTGGATTGCAGGCCATTCGCTGGGAGCTGCCATTGCAATGGCTATTGCAAGAAAAATGAAAAAATAAGACAGAGCTAAAATTGAAGCCCATCTCTTCAATCCTCCCTTTTTCCCCCAAGACTTCCCGAGGTGAAATTCTTTGAGATGTTCGGAAGAGGTTTAGCAGCTGTGCGTGATTATTGGCGTTCCCATGGTTTTGTTGCGCCCAATCTGTTCGATAATATGATGACAGATGATAAGATATTGCGTCGCTTGTATGATAATTTCATTGGGGTTAGCGATTGGATCCCCAACATATATGTCAATGATAATGACTTCATTTCCCAATCTTACATCCGCTATTTTGAGGTGCTGGGGGTTATATACAAGAAGAGTAGCCCGCCCCTTTATGAGCGTATGAAGTACCTCTTCTGTTTTGAAATAGCAGAAAACAGAACACCCTGGCATTTGCTTCCTTCTGCTAAGCTGTTTGTCAAACACACTAAGAATCGTGATATTAATCAGTGGTTCTCGAGGAGCCTCAAACTTGAGGGAACGAAATATGTGCCTCCAATTGAAGCCCCACACCCTTAAAAACAGTACTCTTTCCAGCCGAGGGAAAAGGAGGAGATAACGAAGTCTGGAAATGAATGTGTTGCATTTTCATAGGCACTAATAATGTATTGTAGACTTCTAATATTGGAAAGTTTAAATAATTTTAATACTATATAGTATTATATATTATAATCTGGTAGTGTTCTCTTATATTTTTTTGATCTTTTGATTTTATATCTTTGGTGATGATCATGGAAAGTGATTAGAAATATGAATTGTAGTTTTCTTCGAGATTTTAGTCATTTTTATTAATAATCGAGTAGAATGGATCTCTGCTATTAAAAATCGTGGTGTTATGGGTCAAGTACATGGGAAAAGGATGTGTTTAAATGAAACTGTCTTACACTTTATGAAGATGAATATCCATAACTTGCAATAAATTATATGTTATTTGAATACTTTAACTAAACTTTCAGTCTTTTGCTTTTGGTTTTGGTAAAGATAGTTTTCCACAATGTTAATCAAATGGGTTTGTTGGGTATTCTATGGGTATAAGCAAGTTGATAATGCATAGGAAAGGAAAGGAAAGGTCTTTTTTAAGTCCACGATACCATGAGTATATGGGACTCCCCGTACTCCCCCAAATATGGGGGAGGCACCTAACTCGTGCTCCACAATACGAGGCCCTCGTACTCCCCCAATATGGGGGAGGCACATAACTCGTGCTCCACAATACGAGGTGTACATACCCTACCCCCTGCAGGATTTGAACTTGTGACCTCCCTGTCAAGAGCACAAGTTCTCCACCATTAGGCCCACTATATTTGTAAATTATAAATTAAAAAAACTTCAACAAAATTGTAAGAAATCTTCACATCCTCGTACTATATTTGTAAATTCATCAGAGTTTCTTTATATGGCTTACTATGTTTTTCAACCAAAACTACTTCTTCATGTCTATACTTTTGAAGGACTCCAAACCTTGTTAGTTGTATTATCAACAAGATCTACTATAAAGACCATTATTTTTTTGTAGTCCATAATTTTTTAAATAGAATGACTTATGGAAAAACAAAATGTAAGAATATTAATTCTTTGACATTTAAGATCACACTATGATAGATCTATCTTGAAGAAATTCCAAAAGAAAGGATATCAAATAGAAAATCCCAAAGATGGGCTATTGTAAATAGGGAAAAATAGAGAGGTGGGAGAGTGAACCAAAAGGAAAAATATCATCAATAATTAATAGAATTTTTTTAAAAAAAGATGAAAAGAAACAAACAAAATAATGAAAGGAAAATTTAAAAATTTAAAATCTCTCTCTCTCTCTCTCTCTCTCTCTCTCTCTCTATATATATATATATATATATATATATATATATATATATATATATAAGATGCACAATAGTATATATTAAAGTTTCATGGCTCCCAATAGCCAAAATCAAACCTTGAGCCCACATATGGTACATTGAAAATATACAATAATGAAAAAATGGATTGAGGAAAAAAATTAACAAAATATCAAAAGAGACAAAAAGCATTAAAAATACATAATTAAATGAAAAATATCTTTATTACTATTTACTTTCATGTGGAATCCTCTACATTGGAGAAACAGATTGCTCATTCAATGCAAAATTTAAGGAACATTGTGTAAATATTAGGCATGAGCACATTCAAAACTCACTCCTACAAAATATTTTTCCTCCACCAAGCATCATATTTTCTAGAAAGCCCTCTAATCCTTAGCAAAGAAGATAACTTCTTCAATAGAAAACTTTAAGAGGGCATCAAGATTAATAGTGATCCATCAAAGGGTATATGTAGGAAGATGGGGGACTAAAAAGTGGAAACCCCATCTTAGTGATAATGTCATTGCATTATAACATGCTCATTTTTTCTTTACATTAAAAAGAAAACATCAAGAGGTTGAGCTCATTTGAAATTGGACTCTAACTTGCAAAATAGTAGTCTGCAACCATGGATGATCATTCTCATGTTTAGAAATTTGTAATTTTTCCACCAATTTCTTGTCGAATCACCACCAAAATGTCATCACAATGTCCCCAAAGTTAAGGAGATAGGTTTTCTTCATTTATTAGTGTAAAATTTTCATTAAATAGCTAGATAGAAATAGTTTTTGAATAAATTTTGTTTAATTTTAAGAAATTCAAAATCCCCCAATAGTTAATGAAAATCCTCATTACCCAATTCATCAAAACCCTAGTAAAGAACAACCAAAACAAACCCCTACAATTATTCCTAGATATCCTCCTAGGAAATAAGAAAAAAACATATCACAAATAGAAAAAAAAAAAGAGAGAACTTGAGATGATAATTTAAAATTTGAGAGATCCACCAACAACAACATCCCATTAGTTTTCCCCTAGCCACTTCAATATAATTTTTGACCGCTCATATAAATTCCATGAGTGGCCAAATTAACGCATGGTCAAGCAATAAGGAACAATCAAGAAAATATTATTTTGAAAATTTATCCTACTAACAAATAAAATAAAATATGACTTGTGTGCATTGTTCACTAACCCACACACAAATAAACTTGTATATAGTAGTTGTAGGAGGTTCCCAATCCATTAGTATCACCACCAAGGGTTAAAGAATAAATTTTTAAATATATAGTAGACAGGTTTTGACCATCCTCCATGCAATAACAATGAAGTCCCATAGTAAATTTTATAGAAACTCTATTGTGAGTTTTTCCTTAATGAGATCCCATAGTACTTCGACATTCAAGAGTTTTAGAGTAAAGGTGTGGTTTTGCATAGGGTAGAGTAGGGGCACAATGTGCCCAAAATAGGCATAGGGATCCCTTGCTAGGAGAGAGATTGAGTGTGTCACTATCACTTTTATTGTAAAAGAGGGCATTGGAGTTGAGACCCTATAGTCCATTAGCTCACTAACTTAGGGTCTTTTACAACACACTATACCTCTAGTATAGGGTGATGTGGGAAATTCTTCCAAGTCTTGATGTTCACCTAACTTATTTTAAAATTATGGGTCTCTTTGTGATTATAGGTCTAGGGTTTATTTGGGAACATGTGACTAATAGCGAGATACATCTTTATTGGATTAGATTGTCGATAGATGAGTAGTTGAATCAAACTTTTGGCACTAATAGATAGGTAAATCATATCAAAGTTAAATTCCATTTATTGTATTTTATTTTTAAATGTAGCATTAACTAAATTATTATATTGGTTGTAATAAAATTTCAAGGTTAGAGTGTTCACCCTCATCTAGTGGCCCTCTCACTCCTAATTACATGATAACATTGTCAAGTCCATATGTAAGTAACTAGTAAATAAATAATTTAAATATAGCACTTTTGAATATTTTACATTTATATAAATGGCAATCTTTTATTCACATTGGATGTTAAACAAGTTAATGTTGGGACTTTGACATTGAAGTTCCTATTAGAAAGAGTGGTCATAAATCTTAAAGTAAGGTAAAATTGAATATTTAATCATTAAATGTTTGTAAAATAATTTAAATATAGTACTTTTGAATATTTTTCATTTATATGAATGGCAATCTTATAACTCACATTGGATGTTAAACAAGTTAATGTTGGGCCTTTGACATCAGTTCCTATTAGAAAAAGTGGTCATACATCTTACACTAAGGTAAAATTGAATATTTTTAATCATTAAATGTTTGTGAAATAATGTTAGCTATATTTTTGTAATTTAATAATTTTTTTCATTTTAGATAATGACATTAGTTGATACTCCTCTTGGTATTTGTTTTACAATGCAGCATGGTGTTGTCACAATAGTATCATCTTTGATTCCTTTGACAAAGGTTTGGGAAAAATTTGTAAATTTTATATTATATTTATGTTTTTACATGTATATTAGTTAAAATTTAGATGATAATCATGAGTATTTTAATTTATATCTTCATGCTTTCTCTAGAACTTCACAACTCTGGATCCTAAACATGCACCTACTACAAATGGAGACAAGAAAAAATTGGCTTAGAAAAATCATGAGTTTCCAATAAGTGATTATTCTATTATATATCATTCTATAACTAAATTCTTATATATTAATGTGTATAATTTTTATTGTACTAGGTGGAACTCCATAGTAGTTTTGAGAGGAGTTCTATTCACCAAGTTCAAAATTAGCCACCATTAAATGTCTCTCCATCCACCTAATAGTCAATGGTGGCTCGTGATCTCTTCCCTTCCCCTAGAGGGAAGTGATTGCATTACAGTCCTTTGTTGTATGCCTATATAATAATTTTGTACACATATTATTGTATTACAAATATGTGACATTATTTGCCTATATGTATTTATTATAATCTTGTATGTATTTCTTGTACATATACTAATTACACAAGTAAAATGGATATCTATTGATTTGATTAATTGAATAATTTCCCAATTATTTGTTTTTCATCTTCTCCAGTGAGTTTGATCCTAGTCTTGGTCTTGTTTGGTCACTTTTTCTTGATCATGTAGAGGCTTGATTGGAAATCACGGTTTAGAAGAATTATTTTTCCTAATATATAGTATGGAGTGAGTTTGGTTGACTGATTAACTTTTCTCTTTTTTGAGATGGATTTCACTAGATGAGAATGGGATTGATTCTTAGTGTATCTTTATGAAGAGTATTTGTGATAACCTTATCAATAGCATTTCCCTACTTCATGACGAGCTTAGAACATGAGGCTATTTATAGTATCATATTTCTCATTGCATTGTTAGGTTATTTTATCTCCTAAGGTAGATCCTAAGGAAATATAAATGGTATTTTATCATATTCTTTAAATGGATAGATATTCCATATTGTTTGGTATATCATGGCCTGTATCAATTTATTTCTATTTCTTTCTTGGACCAACAAGTGACTATTATGAGGGACCACACTCTTCCATATAAAATGAATAAGTGACACATATTTCAATTTGGTTCTCAATAGTGGGAGTTTCCATCTAACTGAAAAGATAAAAAATAATAACACTTATGTTTACATTGTCTAAATAACCTTACATATATAGCTAAACATGTATAAAAAATATGAGAATGTATGATTAAATTATATTCTTATTTTTTTATTTTAATAATTTTCTATGAATATATTTTATTTAGAATCATGTGAGTTGTATGGCCCCTTATGACCTAGTTCATGTTAATCTATTGGGCCCTATTATATTTCATCAATAGAGATAAAGTGGTTTTTGTTTGTATAAAGTTTTTCTCATATATTATTAGTGTAATTCTTGTACCATAGTTAAGATTCAATGTTCTATTTATGCTACCATAAATATTATTCATACAAATATATTAAGCATTTATTTATTTAATGGAAGATAGTAATGCTATTTTATTTCATATCTTCATATATTTTAGTGTTGGCTATTGATATTTGGGTATGTGTAGGATCATGATGTGCCAAAAAGTGGCGATATGATGGGTATGTGTAGGCTATGTGGCTGATGAACTTTTTTTTACCCAAAATTAATGAAATGAAAAGGGTTTTTAAAGGAGATTCTCATCTTTCCACCAATATAAATTATTCTTTACTTTGAATTTAATAAATAATTATTATTCATTTTCTATTTGAATTACGACTAAAGTCCTAATTGATAGGCTAATTGAAAAACATCTATAGCTTTCAAGCAGTATCACATTTTTTGAATCCAAAACATGCATCACATTCTATGTTTCACATACTATAGGATTAAAAAAAAAAAAATTCATGAAGTTTTGACCAAGTTAAGGTGGTTAGATATACAAGTTTTTTATATTTTTTAAAAGTTGTAATAAAAAAATCATAATTAATTATTTACTTGGAAAAAAATACAAAAAAAATATGCATCACATTGGGACATGAGTATTCTACTTATATCTAAAATCTTATAAAAAATATTATCATTTTATTGTGGTTAGGGTGGTCAGATAGACACCTTATTTTTTCCCTGAAATTTAAGTACTACTACATTGAAATTCCAAATTTTCACCAAATAGATTTTTTTTTTAAAAATACACCTAGTAGTTTAGAAACAACATTCAATTTTCTACAAATTCTATTCTTACATATTTTTGAAATAATATAGATAACTTATTCAAATTTTTACGTCAAGTTTCCTAACTATGATTTTTCTGAACTTTTTGCCACTTATGGGCCTTTTTTTTCCATGATGATCCTGCACATATCCATCTCATGACTAGTAGTTTGTGTGAATACTTTATAGTGATATAGTGATGGGGAATCAATGAATAGAAAGAGTTACTATTTTATTGTGGATTGATTTTTTTAAGTGTCATACATTTGAAAAAAATATCACTCTTAGGAGTGTATTACTATAAGAAACTATCATACAACTCCTTGTCATTATTGACCTCTATGGGTCATGTTTCCCATCATTATATTTTTTCCATATTCAACCAATAGGTTCTCTACAAGCCTCTTTAATCACTATCATTTAGTTTCCTTTAAGTGTTTGTTTACTTTGCAAACACTACCTTAATGGCTCATTCATTTACAACTTCAATCATTTAATTTCATTTTTGAGGTCATTTTTATACTAGGTAATTATTACTATGCATTATGATTATGTGTTATGGTTGTATTTAGATGCACAATGAATGGCTCTTCTTGTGGTAAAAACAATTCAAGATAAATCCCACATATATATTTTCTAATCACACCCTAACTGAGGTATATTATCCTATATTTTTCCTCTATGTACTAATACTACTATCATTTGGTCACCTATAGGTGTGTAGTGGTTTAAATGAAATTTTTGGATTGTCATCAACACAAACCTCTATCTTGCTAGTTTCAGTGTCTTCAAAATCTTAGGCTCCTATAATTTGGATAAGCCTTTTATACCCTACATTTGTCACTATGTTTCATACTTAACTATCATGTCATATAATTATGAGAGCATGTCAATTGTCATAAAAATTATTTCTCTTTGCATGGTTAATTCCATTGTAATTTCATATATGTGAGTTTTCTTCCCAAGTCATTAGGATTATTTCTTCAACATATTTCATAGAATTTCATTTCATTATTCTCTTTTTTTTCAAAGAACGTTGTACCTTCCTCATGACCTTTTAATTTCTTGAATAAAAGTTATATTCACAATTCTTTCTTTTTTCACACTGTTCTCTATCGTTTAGGTATCTTGTCACTATGGTTTGATGGCCACCATCACACATTTCAGAACATTGTTATGCATCTTTTCTAGTGTACCATGGACTATCACTTCATAGTATATCATTTGAACTATCATGTTAAGACTAATGTCATCATGTTTTCTCTATTATATTCATCGCTATGTGTCACAACAACTTGTTATAATGTGTGTCAATAATGTAGAGGTTATTACTTCAAAATTTGGACATTACTTGTCATAATATATATTTTTGGTGCTTGAAGAATTCAAATCACTATTGAAAGGCCTTATTGTGCTTTGATAGCCCTCTTAAGTTATGGAATTCCCTTTGAATATTGTCCCTTGATACTTTATAAGTTTTAGATTGCCTTCATTCTACTAGGGTTTCACCTATTAATTATCATAGGGTACACTATCATATACAAGTTGAAGGGACTATCATTCAATGGCTTATAAATTTCATGCACATAAAAATATTTTCTCTACTATGAAAAAAATTTAAACTTTCTCTACCAATTTTCCTCCATCATAGTCAACACTATTATTATGACATAGCTATAGGCTACCTTGGATCTCCAAGAAATACTATATCATAGTTTGGCATTTTTTCCTCTTAGGGCTCTTAAGACACTAAATTGAAATAGTGTAGCTCAAAATGATGGGGGTTGTTTGGGTCCAAAAATCCTATGATTAGATTAAAGCACCCATATTGATAATTTGGAATACTCAGTTGCGTCCCATGATAGATAGAATGCAAAAAAAAACATGTTTCCATGTTTACATTACTCTTACTTGATGATTTTTTTACAAGAACTGATTCATTATTGGAATAGTCAAATAGTGTCGAGTTGAATACAATAGAGATAGGGTACTATAGAGGGATCCCATATCCATGCATAGGTTTACAATAAACATTCATAGGTTCCATGAATTTTGAGAACTAGTTTACAGGACCATAATTTGGTAATTTTTTACACTTAGGTTTCTTAAGAGACTTTGCGAGAATAGTTTCGATTGAAAAGATCAATATAGTTAGGGTATGGAAAATTAAAACTCCCATAGAATTAACCCATCCACCCCAACATGTTCACAATATCAACCAATCCCTACAAGACAAAGAATGCAAAATATAGCACCCAACAAGTTTGTGTTGAACAAAAATGATGCTTTTTGCAACATTTCATCCCTCATCACCAAAATCATATAGTTTGGAGATATAAAATAATGAAAGAGGTCATTGTGAAGGGACCTTACATGTAGATATATTTTTTGAGGGAAAAGTCATTGGTTCCAAAGATTCAAAGAACCAATCTATCATAGTTTGATATATTTTACACTTAGGTCTCTTAAGAGAATTTGCAAGAATAATATAGCTCAGTATGATTGGGATAACCATGGTGCATGATAGGGCCTTCCCTAGTTCTGAACTTCCTATCATGATGTTTTCATGTAGTAGATTGAGCCTCATGAGATGAAGAATATAAAATATATCTCTCAACAAGTTTGTGTAGAACACAAATAATTCTTTTTGTGACATTTCATCCATTGTTGCCACATTCAAATGGTTTGTAGATAATAAATTGAGAGAGGTTATTATGGAGGGACCCTACATGTAGCTATAGGTTTATATAGAACATTCACCCCACTTGGACCATTATACATGTAGCTCAAAATTTTTGGGTATCACATCTAACCCAGTCAAGCTAAAAGAATAGTAGATGAAGAGTGTAATGACATAGGTATGGGTTACATGATAAGAAAAGGGGATGGAAAAAGATGCATTTAATGAGATATGGGATGTGTATAGGCCTAGTGTGTGGGAATTTATTGAAAATGACAAGAGGGAAGGATTGGGTATGGGAATGTATGTAGATAAAAGAGGCCCTTTTTGTTGTCAATAAAGAAAAAAATTGCTACAATATAGCATTCCCTATTCCCATTGATAACCAATAATTGGTGCATATACATTATTTATAAAAAAAATGGGATTAAGGGTGTGATCAATATAAAATATGAAGAAGGGAGTTGAATATGTGACATGTAGAGGAGAAATTAAAATTAGGGGGTCATGTGAGAGAAGGAAGGATGAGAATGACATGAGGAGAGGGAGAAGGACCATAAAAAGTGGTCTTATGGAATATGTACATATTTCAAGATATGAACATAATGGATTTGTTATAAAGAATTTTAAAAATTTGAAGAAAATGTTATTGGAAAGTGAAAATCCTGATTCCAAATTTGTTTCCCTCATCCTTCATACATATTCCAAAGTGTTAGCTTTACTGCATAGTTATGGATGTGCATAAAATCTCAATAGATATAATATTTTCATTAAAGGAGTTCTGTGGTGTGAGGATAGTGCTTAGAGGAAATATTGAACCATAGAACCCCTAAAATATGGTATTTTATGCAATTTTAGGTGCATACAATCTTGTGGACATGTGAAGCAAGGTCCATATTAGAACTAGAAGTTGTTGACACAAGGGGTCTAGATACTAAACATTAATGTATTTGGCATGAACTAGGGTATAGTAGATTTATTACATAGAATTTATTTCTAAAGAAATGATATCTATTTCAATCCACGAGCCTCAAAAATTTCTATTAAACTAGAACAAATAAGAAAGACTCAATTCTTTTACTTTTCTTAAATATAGATATTGCAAATTGGTTACCCAAAGTTTAGTTTTCATGTATTATTATTAAACAATAAATTTATATGCTACATGAACTGTTGCTCTATTATTTGTTTTCATGGATATACAGGAACTAATCTTTATTATATTATCTTTATCAATTTATGGTGTCATTATGATGGTTGACCACTTAATTGATGCTAGAATGCACCCTCAAACTAATTGTCCTAGTTGGTTTGGAAGCAATATCAATGGATATTTATCTTCAAAAAATTCACCTAGTTTTATAGTGCTTCGATGGTGATAATTAACATTCCTATATTAATGAAAAAATTCTAATATTTTGGTAAATTTACCAAGTGACTATCTTCTTTAAATATGATTTTTTCTCCATTTTTTCCATATTTTTTCTAGAATTTTTCTAGATTTAAAAGAAAACTCTTATACTTTTGGTTTGCCAATTTTTTCCCCAAACGATTTTTGTTGCTATGCATTGGAAGCATGAAGAAAACACATGAATACACACAATATGTACGCACAGTATACACAAGAATAAGTGAAGCATACATGTGAATAAGTGAGGCACAAGTAATTGAAGCATTGCAAAGGATACAAACCACCAAGAATGGAGCTTATTTACACAATACGCATTAGATGTAAACAAAATCCATGCCTACAACATTCAAGCATACAATTTACACAATACATATGATAACATCATTCAAGAATGGTAGTAGAAAAATAACATTTTCTTTAATCAAAAAGTCGCAAGGCTATACAATGATATACATTGATAAAAATATATACAATATATCCAAAAAAGTCATACAGGCTTACTACAAAAGAGCCATATGGACATAAAATTTCACTTATATATTGATAGTAGAAAACACATGTTCCAAAATGCCACCTAGGAATACAACAAACGACCCAAATACATATTCATTTCCCTCTAGGGGAAGGAAAAAGATCCCGTGATGCCTTCAAAATTCAGTTGGATCAAGTTCTTGATGGTTCTCTTGTCTTTCGAACATGCTCACTAGACCTCCTCTCTAGACTCCTTTGGAGTTGCACGTAATACAATAAAAAGTATAGATGTTAATAAATAGAAATTGAATTATGGAATGACATAATAAAATATAGTCACTTACCACATACAAATAGTCATCATCACATTTACAACATTACCACGTCCATGATCTGGAGGGTGATCCCACAATACTAGTTTACAATTTTTGGCCAAACTGGATACTGAACTATTTTTTTAACTAAATCTTCACTTTCGGGCACATATAGCGGCTAAACTATGAGGAATTTGAAGATGATTAAAACTAGTTATTTGTGACATTTTGTCTGTAGATTCTAGATATTTTCTTTTCAAAATTTGTGGAATCAGATTGCACTTCTTTTTCCATCTCCTTTGAAAACTAGTTTTTTTTCAGTAAACACCATTTTTAAGGAGTGACGCTCACCGTATAACACAACTTTTTTTCCATGAAGGAAAAAATTCCCTATTTTTTCAAATTTAGATTTGTGGACTATGATATCCAAAGGCTCCACCATCCCCATAGTATTTTATTGAATATTTTTTCCTTTAATCAAGTTTCAAAGTCAACCAATTAACCTCGCATATAGCCACTCATAGAAAACATAACCTTTTTTGTATGTATCAAAATTCTTTTTTTTTTGTTGGATCAAGGACTTCAATATCTGGTGCACTCATATTTTTAATTTTTCTTTTTGATAATCTTCTATTTTTCCACATGTGCTGAACAAAGAGCTTGATTTTTTGTGAAAAACCTACATTCACAAGAAATAAAAAATAAATATAATAATTAAATTAAATTTATTTAAAATTATACTTTTTGGGAAGCTTATAGTAAGGACTACATAATTACAAAAACTAAATTTTAAATGAATTCATTTGATCCCCTAAAAGGTAAATCAAAAGTGGTTTTTTATCAGCATTTTGATAGGTGTAAAGGAGACTCTGTTATAGGTATGGTTTAAAACTAGCAGGGTTCTATCCAAGGGGGTTTGATCTAAGATAGTTTGATAAAATCCTCTTCAATTGGAATGCTTTAAATGGAAAATTTTAAGGCTTAAATCATTATATTTTCTAAAAATATGTGATTCAGCAAAAATCAAAATCTCCTAGAAATTGTAAACCTGCTTTGTGGGATCACCCTGGAGTGACACCCACCTGTAGCAACCATCAAGATAGAAATTATACTACATAAAATTATCATAATTTTTTGTATAATAGACCATAAAAGAGAAAATATAATGTCAAATTGACTAATCTGTTGGATACCTCTCTTAATGGATCAAAATTGGCCATTGTTGCAACAACTCCATGATCCATCGTGCCACCAACATCACCATGGTTGTCTAATGTTAACAACTGAAAATGAAACAACATATCTAACAATAATATAAAGAAGTTTAGGTAGTCCCTTTATAACTATCATAAATGAAAGAGTAAATGGTTGGCCTTAGTTGAGACTACAATATAGTGCTTATAGATCAAAAAATGGTGAAAGTACTAAGTCCATTAGGATAGTCCAAACTCTTGCAAATGCCAAAGTTTAGTGCTCATTAAGATTCATATTGCATATGCTAATGAACTAATTTCAATGAGGGCATGCTTTCAACATAGTGATAATGCCACAATGAAGTTCACATGAATGAAGTGAGGATTACTATGTTACTAGCAACTTTCAAAGGGATAATGGAACATATGATGAATTAGGAGGCATCTAGGGTTGCACTATAGCACATGAGGTTATGAGGTTGGCTGTTGAGGTGTGCAATGGTAATGGAGAAGAAAACTTTTGTCAAAAATGAGTGGAAGGAAAGATTTCTTCTAACAACATATAAGATAAAATTTGGATGGAGGTGTTATAGCATAGAAGGGATAAAGAGACAAGACCAATAGGGGACAATGGAACATATGATGAAATAATAGAGGGTACAATGGGATGGAATAGAATAGATTAATGGAATGGGCTAGGATCATATATCAAAATATAGCGTGAACTATTAGAGGTTAATGGGATGGGATTAGGAGGGAATAAAGGAACATAGGGTGAATTAGGGAAAGATAGTGGGACAAGACCAAGAGGGGATAATGCAACATAAGGTGAAATAAGAGAGGGTAATGGGATGGGAATAGAAGGGGTTAATGGAACATAGGATGGACTAGTATAGATTGATGGGATGGGCTAGGATGGGATTACAAAATATAGGGTGGACAATTAGAGGTTAATGGGATGCGATTAGTAGGGAATAATGCAATATAGGGTAAATTAGGAGGTGTCTAGGGTTTGACTATAGTACATGAAGTGTGAACTTGACCTGTGTGTAGTAATAATAGAGAAGAGTTATCTAGAATGAAATGTGGATAAAGATGGTATAACATAGAATGGATAAAAGAACATAGGGTGGAACATAGGGGATCATGGAACATATAGGGTGAAATAATAATGGGTACAATAAGATGGGAGTAGAAGGGCATAATGACACATAGGATGGACTAGAAGATATTAGTGGGAGGGGCTAGGAGTGGATCATGGAAAATAGGATGAACTATTAAATGTTAATGGGATGGGATTAGGAAGGAATAAAGGAACAAAAAGTGAATTAGGAGAAGATAATGTGATACGATCAAGGAATACACATGTAATGTTTGTGTTTCTCATTATTTTTTTAGATTTGTATTATAAGCAAAATTATGAAAACTAGCTAACATTGTTTTACAACACCATTAATGAATAAAGGCTACCTGAGTGTAAGTTGTTTGAGGAAATGAATTGCGAGATGTGGAGGTCAAAGGTCCATCAAGAAACTATTTGACATCCAAAGAATGTTATGAGACAAACATTCAAATATAACATTCAACTGTTCAAATGCAATAATAATATCTTTAATAGTAGTTCCATACCTGTGGACTCAACGTCGAGAATGAAAAAGGGTATGTACAATAGTGTGTCACACTTTTGGCCAAATTTATGGTTCTGAGCGAACAATTTTTGACCAAAATACATTAGGCCGAGTCACTTTTGGTCAAAACATTGTGGCGCCGACATGGCAGGCACGTTTTCGAGTTTCGGCCGAAACCCTCTTGGCCGAATATGGCTAGCCAAACACATGCAAAAAGTGAGCAGATCAGGTATTTATGGCTTGGAAATATCAAGACATTTTTGGCTGAAACTTTCTCATCTGAAACCCTCTCAGAAGAGAATGTCTAGTTGGCATCCTACATGGCAGCCAACTTATCATTTTTCAGAATTTTCTGTAATATTCAACTTTGGCAGAGTATTTCTCTAGTCAGAATGACCTTTCTGCAAAAAAAAAAGAAAACCCCTTTTGTAGAGCTTGGAGTGAAGAATCCAAATATATATATTTTTTAATATTTTGATTAGTTTTAATATATTTTATTTTTAAAATAATGCAAGTAGGTTTTAAAAATAAAAAAAGAGGTTGATTACAAATAAAAAAAAGTATAGTAAAACTTATTAATTTTTTTAAAATATTATATGGGGTAAAAGAGGAGAGTTTTCTTCAAAAGGGTATATTTTTTTTTTTGAAAATGATTAAAAAAATTGAAAATAGTTGACGGTTCGTAAAAACTATCAAATTCTAACATGTTTGACTTTGAAACGTTATTACGAGAAAAATATACATCCAATTTTTTAATTTTTTTTTCTATTCACAAGATATTGAAGTTACCTATTTGGAGAAAAAATAAATAGGGAGAAATGATGTTTTTTTCAATTTGTTTCTTGACGGTCCGTGAAGTCACTCTTTTCTGAAATTTTCAGCATTCGAAAATTTGTCCTTAAATTGATAAAAACATAATGATTTTTTTTTTTAATTTAAAAATTACAGGAATAAACTACATCAAAAGTTCTACATTTCATTAGTTTACACCATTTCGAAATTCAAAACATAAATACCACTTTTATGTGGTCGAAGTTCAAATTTTTTTTTGTTGTTGGCCGATTCCTTTATAAAGTGTGACACAAGTTTGTTCTTTTACGGAGCACATCTCATGAACACTTCAAGCTTGAAATTTCATCATATCAAAATTCTATAAATTTAGTTATTCTTAAATTTCAAAATATAATGTAATAAACAAAATTAAATGAACTTGCTGAAATCTACTCGAGTATCAATGTCGTATGTATTATTCAGTAATTCATCTATCATAGCCATCACATCTGTAGTTGATGTAGGTTGTGTAGTTGCATCCTAAGCACTTTGATAATCGTACGTGCAAACAGCACCACAAGTGCCACAATGGTGAGGTGGAGCTTGGGGCCTACACATCTCCACATCAGGCTCTACTAGAGGCCTCACACTATGTACAATGGTTTGGGTGGGGTATGTGCAAGATCATCATGGAAAAAAAGACCCTTAAGTGGCAAAAAATTTAGAAAAATCAAAGTTAGGCAACTTGACGTAAAAATTTGAATAAGTTATCTATATTATTTCAAAAATATGTAAGAATAGAATCTGTAGAAAATTGAATGAAGTTTCTAAACTACTAGGTTTATTTTTTTTTTAAAAATCTATTTGGCAAAAATTTGAAATTTCAATGCAATAGTACTTAAATTTTAGGGAAAAAATAAGAAGTAGGTGTCTGTCTGACCACTCTAACCACAATAAAATGATAATATTTTTTTATAAGATTTTAGAAATAAGTAGAGGACTCATGTCCGGATGTGATGCATATTTTTTTGTAATTTTTTTCCAAGTAAATAATTAATTATGATTTTTTTGTTAAAACTTTTAAAAAATATAAAAACTCGTATGTCTAACCACCTTAACTTGGTCAAAACTTCATGAAATTCATTTTTTTTTTCAATCCTATAGTATGCAAAACATAGAATATTATGCATGTTTTGGATTCCAAAAATGTGATATTGTTTGCAATCTATAGATGTTTTTCAATCAACCTATCAATTACGACTTTAGTCGTAATTCAAATAGAAAATGAATAATAATTATTTATTAAATTCAAAGTAAAGCATAATTTATATTGGTGGAAAGCTGAGAATATCCTTTTAAAACCCTTTTTATTTCATCAATTTTGGGTTAAAAAAATGTCGTCAGCCACATACCCTACAAATATCCATCATATCACCACTGTTTGGCCCATCATGATATTGCACATACCTGGTGAGTGAGCTAATAGACTCTAGTGTATCCACCTCTACACTGTCCTTAACAATTGAAGGAATGATGACATGCTCCACCATGGGTTTGGCCAAGCTTCTTGGTGCCAACTATGGATTACATTGTGCAAAAGGTCTATCATGTGTGGAGCCCCCACCTCTACCCTGAAAGTCTGATGTCAAAGTAATTTGGCATCTTATTGAGGAAAAAATCACAATAGAGTTTCCTCAAAAAGTATTGTGGTACCTCATGGTTATTGCGTAGAGGTTTGTCAAATACCATCCACCACCACTCCCAAAATTTATTTTTAATTAATTCATGGTGGCATCAATGAATGGGGAACCTCCTACATGCATGAGAAAAAGGTGTGTTGGTTCTTGAGTCTGTAAATAGGGCACACAAGTATTTTTTGCTATTTTTTTGTTTTTTTCACATCTACATATTGTAAACCAGTAGTATAAAATTGTCTCATCTCATACCTCTTATTTGACCAAAAAATTATTTTCTCGCTCATTTCTCCTACTTAAATAAAATTGACTTCAATGATTCAGAAATCCCTCTCCTATAAGGGTGGGTTTTGGTATGCTCGGTTAATCTTCTAATTAATTGTTCAATGTCTCTTTTATTTTTTTCAATTTGATTTAGGACTTGTGTTGACTTGAGGATGTCTATGAATTGATGGAGGGGTTTTAGGTTGTTCTTGTTTAGGAGGCTCTTTGTGAGTGGGTGATTGTGAATTCTACATTCTAAATCAAATTTGAAATAAAAACAATAAAAATACACACCTTTTCACAATCTTCAACCTCTTTTTAGATGTTGGTGACATTCTCGTGAAGAATTTCAAGCTAAGAGTGCAAAAAATGGATGAGATTTGGCAAGCGCGAGTTGCAGAGCTCAAATCCTCCATGCCAAGTCATGGGTTGAAATGAAAATCAAGTTTGAAATATGTTTTTAGCTTTTAGTTTACTTTTGCATTTGGCACATGCCAAATTTGGCAATTTAGACTTTTTTTGGGAATTTTTCCAATTTTGCATCAAAATTGTGTCACAGATTGGTGCACTTACCCAGTAGTTTTAAGTATTAGTTCTAGTAATTGAATTAAAATTTAAAATCTATGAAAAATGATTCACTCCCCTCTCTCAATTTTCCTATTCAACAATTGGTATGAACTTGATTGGTTCCTTGGTGAAGAGCTTAACCTCTTGAGTAAGGTTCAGGATGGCTAGCATGATGGTCTTTGATTATCCGAGGTTTGATGGAACTAATTATTATTTCTGGAAGTAGTATTTTGGATATGATGTGGAGAAAGCTTACAAGAATCCTTACATTCCTCCTACTAATGGTCTGAGTACACCTGAAGAGATTAGAGCACATGAAGTGAACAATAAGGAAAAATTCATTGTGAAGAATAGTCTGGTACATTCCAAGTTGATTAAGATTTAGAATTTCAAGATAGCTAAGGAATTCTAGGATTCTTTAGAAAGAGCACATGATGGCGATGAAAGAGTTAAAGATGTGAAATGATAGAATTCGGAAACACAGTTTGATCTTATACATATGTCCAAAGATGAAAATTTTAAATCTTATGTACAAAGATTGGATGAGGTAGTGGCTAGAATGTGATAACTTAGCACTACAATAGATGAAACTGGGATTGTAAAGAAGATTCACAAAACTCTTCCTGATGCTTACAATGATAAGGTTAGTGCTATTGAGTAGAATATAGATTATAAGACTTGTACTAAGGATATACTGTTAGGATTTTTGATATCTTATGAGATGAGGAAGCCAAGTCTAAGAAATGGAGGCAAATTAGAGACTACCTTTAAAGCTACAAAAGTTGAAGATCCAGATGAAGATAATTATAATGAAATAGAAGCTAACTTTTTAAGAAAATTGAGAAAAGGTTTCGGTAAGTATGAAGGTAAGTTTCCCTTTAAATTATTTAGTTGTGGAGAAATAGGTCATTATGTTGCAAAGTTTCGAGAAAGAGCTAAAATGAATAAACAAAGATATGAGAAGGAAAAGAAAGGAAAGAAATTAATAGAGCTTACTATGTGAATGAGAATGAGCTAGTATTTTAGATGAAGATTCAGAATATGAAAATCAATATGAAAATGAATGCTAGTTCTTGGAAATTAAGGATGAACCTACTTCTACTAATTCAAAAAACTAGGTAAAGGAAAGCCCTCTAGAGAAGGAGAAGGAGAAAGATGAAGGTACAATTATCTCTGCCCTACATGCTAAACAAGAAAAAAAAAATTGGGTAGTTGATAGTGGTTGTTCACATCACATGACTGGTGATAAGAGTAAGTTTTTCAAACTTGAGAAATATGAAGGAGGCTTGGTTATGTTTGGAGACGATACTAGTGCTAAAATCTATGGGATAGGTTTAGTAAGTTTTGATGGAAAGCATCATACTTACGATGTCTACTATGTTAAGGTTTTGAGGCATAATTTGTTGAGTGTTGGTCAGATGTGCAAAAAATGATATGATATTGTGTTTAAGGATGAAAAATGTGAGAACAATGGAATGTGTTATTTTGAAGACATTCATACGGTTTCATTCCATGTTGCAAAACCGTATTTTTTAAGAAGCAAGCAACCCACCATGAGACAACCCTTCACATTTAAACAAGGAGATTCAAATAACTGAAACCCAACACTATGTTTTCCAAATTATAATTATTTTTTGCACTTTATTTTTTCAATCATGCGAAAGTTAAACACAACAATGAAAAGTGTTATTTTGAAGACTTGCATACTATTTTGTAACATTCCATGTTGCAAAACCATAGGTGTTAAGAAGAAAGCAACCCACCATGAGACAACCCTTCACATATAAATAAGGAGATTCAAATAACCGAAACCCAATAATGTGTTTTCCAAATTACAACTATTTTGTGCACTTTATTTTTTCAATCATTCGAAATTTAAACACAACAATGGAATGTGTGAATTTGAAGACATTCATATGGTTTTATAACATTCCATGTTGCAAAACCGTAGGTGTTAAGAAACAAGCAACCCACCATTAGACAATTCCCTTCACATTTAAACAACGAGATTCAAATAGCTGAAACCCAACACTGTGTTTTCCAAATTACTTATTTTGTGCACTTTATTTTTTCAATCATGCGAAATTTAAACACAACAATGAATTTTTTATTTTCAGGACTTGCATACTATTTTGTAACTATGGACATCAAAATCTGCAAATGGCTTAAACTCTAACACACACATTAGCATGATTAGTATTTTAAAACAAAGCAAACACTCAACATCCATATGAGATATTTTGACATGCTTCAAAATGAAATCAAATAACAAGATAACTAAAGCATATAAAAACATGAAGTATACCTATCCCATATTGTATTGGTGCCACTTTGCTATGAAAAGTGGCCCTTTCACAACCCTTGAAAAGCTCAATGATCAGAATTTCTTGAAGATGCTATGACAATGAAGTGGACAAAATTAGCTCTTAATGTGAAGAGAGTAACTTTTCTCTAAGTTGTGGATGATAAAAATGAAGGATAACCTCTCTATTTATAGAATAATTTTATGAGAGAAGAGGAAAAATGGATGAATGTGGGATAAAAACCTAACCAATAGGAAGAAGCCACTTGTCACCATGTGAATGGGCCAAGGATGCACATGTTTTGATGAATGTGCCCATAAATGCAATTAGTTGAAATTTGAAATTAGTGAAATGACAAGGTGGAGGGAGAGTCAAATGGAGTTATGGTCACTTGGCTCAAGGAAAAAGGACTAGTAAGATGAAATAAATGCCTTGTTGGAAGGAAATATCTCATTTGGAGGGAGATTTGAAATGGAGGAATATTCCACTTTTATACCTTGTTGAGAGAAAATGAAGATTTAATAAGTTAATTAAATTGATTTATTTGTGCAAGCAGGAAAAGCTAGAGGATGTGACATGGATTAGATTAGAATTAACCATGATTTGATTAACTTAAGAGGAGGTTAGGTGATTTGACCCATTTGATTTAGATTTATGGATTAAAATAAATCAAAAGAAGATGGAAAATGATTTAGACTTAGTTAAATAAATATTTGATTTATTTAGCTAAAGGGGATGATGTTAGTGTTAAAGATGAATTTATTTAATTTAAATGGAGGACTTTAGAGATTAATCAAATAAACTTGATTTATTTAATTAATGGAAAAATATGACTTAATTAAATGCATGATGTCAATTTTGCATGTCTACATTTTGCCCCTCTTTGAAGCAATGTACTTGTTGCATTGGTCCAAAGAATAAGCTTACTATGATCAAAGTTAAAAAAAAAAATTGATTTTCTTTTCGGATGCCCCAATAGAAAGAAGTATATTGGTACATTGGCCCCTCGAGAGATTGAGTGAAAAGATTCGATTTGAGGGTCGATTTCACGATAAAGAAGTTCAAGATGGACGT
>VDFB02103229.1:0-15205 GCA_007258455.2 Sequoia sempervirens | reverse complement strand
AACAGATCACCAACAAAAAAAAAGGTGCTCTAAGTGTTCTTCGCTATATTCCATTATTCCATGTATACAATGATTATTTAGGTGCTTAAAGCTTAGAGCAATTGATGGATTACCATGACCTAAATAGAAGTGGGAGATGACAATCTTCAATTCCTGTGATGGTTATGTGATTTAGGACATGGAGGAAAAATGGCCACACTTTTAAAGAAGAACCTCGTAATCTTAGGCTTTCATTGGGAGCGACGGTGTCAATCCATTTGGAGAGCTTAGATCTATTTACTCAATGTGGCCTGTTTTTGTTATCAACAATAACATTCCTCCATGGATGTCAATAAAGAGGGAGTACATAATGTTGTCAATGATTGTTCCAGGTATTTGTTTACATCAATTTTCTTTAACATAGTAGCATCTCATTTGTCTTATTTGTTGCATAATGACTTATATTTTTTTCATTCAATAATAAGTGTATACATTAATCTATATATTGCAGTAAAATGGTTATAATAATTATGTAATGTTTATACTCAATCAACTAGGTAAGTACCAAGTTAAAGATATGAATGTATATATCGGGCCTCTTATCGACGAGTTACTAAAGTTATGGAATGGTGTCACTATGTATGACGTCTCTAGACCAATAGGACAAAGACAATTTCAATTCCATGTAATGCTTGTATGGACAATTCATGATGCCCCTAGGCTAACACATTTTTGTGGTATGTTATAACATTTGACTGCACTTTAACACATTTAATTTGATGAAGTAGATATCATGAATATTTTTAAAATAATCTATTCATTATATATAATTATAAAAATTGACTTTATTTAATCCAATTATATATCATCTTGCAAGTCTTCAAACAAAGGGAAAATTTGCATGTCCAATTTGTGGTCCAAAGATGAAATCTCATCGTTCAACAAGTTTAGGAAAGCAGGTGTTTGATGAGTATAGGCACTTACTCCATAGAAATCATAAGTATCGAACTACTGAAAAACATCTTTTCAATAGGAAAGAGGAGACTACATCAAAACCATGAAGAATATCACCTTACCTATGGAAGTTGGAATATAATAGAATTAATCGTCAAGGTTATACATCGGATCAAATTGTTTATCTATCATATATGATATGTTTTGAATTTATATTTTTATATTGTGTTGTGTTTACTCATGTTGTAATTGACAATGATTGTCGTTGTTAATTTTTTTAACTTATATGTTTCATGAAGGTCGTCAAGGCATTAATGACCGGCTTCCCCAGGGACTGAAAAGTTATCCTAAACAATTTAGTAGGTTGCCCTACTATGAGTAGATACAAATTGTGCATTTGTTTGATACAATGCATATCAGAAAGAATATAACAGAAACATTATAGAAAATATTGGATGGAAGGCATGACAAAGAAAAAATTGTCAAAATTTGTAGTGACATTCAGGAAGCCAATCATGCAATGAAAAATGTCATTCAATTAAATAGTGATGGAGACCAAATTAATACAAGTGCCCTTCCTTGGTTATTAACAGAGCAGCAAAGTAATGCTATAAAAGAAGTCATACAAAAAATTTGATTTCCCACAGGATTTGCTGCGAACATAAACAATATAATAACAAACAATGACGTAATGTGGACAAACCGTGATATTGGCTACCTCATTAAGGTAATTATTTCGGTATATTATATACACTTGTATAATGCATGTACTTTTAGTGTATTATGTTTACTACTTTGGAAAAATAATGAAAAGATCATTTTATAATTGTTGCAGTACATTCTACTTCTATAGATCTCCTAGACAACTTCGACAACAATGTCAAGTAAGTTATATATTATCTTGGAAAATACATGAGGTACAATAAATTTGTTCAATTCAATCGTGATACATCTTATAATTCCATTTGTTTTGCATTTGTTATGTAATATATCAGATATTTTTTTAAATATCAATAATATATTTGTGCCTTGAATCACTTGTAGATAGCTATCATCTAAAGAAATCCATAAAGAAGATATAAATTATTGGAAGAGAAAAATTCCTCATCTAATGTGTGAAATGAAAAAGTGTCTACCTTCAACATTTTTCAATGCACAAGAACACTACCTCATACACCAAGTTGAGGAGAATGAATTGTGTGGACATGTACACACAAGGTCAATGTGCATGGTTGAGAGACTTGAAATTTTTGAAGGCTTTGGTTAGACAAAGAGCACATCCTGAGGGTTCTATGGTGGAGGGATATATGGTATACCAGACCATGGTGTACATTAATGAATATCTTCCTAATTTTGCAGCAAAGATCCATTTAGATCACATTTGGGATCCCAACTCCATTAACAAATTCGAAGGGGAGTACCTGTTGGGGAAAGGTAGATTGAGGAAAGTGAGAGGTAATTATAAGATGGTCATGGAGTTAATTGGAATGAATTTTACATATGGTTTTTATGTATATTGTACTTATTTAATTTTTAATCTTCAATATACATCAATTATAAATTAAGGTTGTATACTGTGGTACTTAACTAATTATACGTCGTTTGTGAATTTCAATTTATTTTGGTACAGTTGGTCGAGAGTGGGATGCACTACATTTGTACGTCGCCAACAATCTTGATTGGATGATAGTATGGATTGAACAATGTCAACAATTTAGTCACGCATTAACATGGGAAGGTGTGGCTTCATTGGTTAAAGAAGCTCACCGTAATGGAGATTTCAATGTTACACAAAGGGAAATTGATTTAGCATATGGTTTAAGATAAATAGGTGTTTTATAAATATATTAATCACCCATATTATTATTTAATTATTTTCAAGTATATTGATGTATATATATCTTGAGATTGTTTTCGTACGCATTCGGCCAAGAATAAATATGTTTATCGACTGACGATATTGCAATAATTTTTACATGTTTGACATATTGCAGGTGAAACACCACAAGGCTATGTGGTGCAATGGTTGCAAATTTCGAATCAAAATGTTGGATGACATGAAGAAAACTTGTGATTCCGTATAACCGGCAGTTTCCTTCGTGTGACTAATGTTTCATCTAGAAGTGACATCCTAAGTCTCAAAAATTGATAATTATGGGATTTTGGATGATATACTTGAGTGTGACTTAAGTCCTGATTAATTTGTTCTTTCGTCATCCTATGGTATAGGCTAATGCATTGAATGAAAGTGATCCCCGAATTGTTATTGAACATGATAATGGATTTACCATGGTTAATACAAGGTTGATTGAGCAAGCTAGAAATGAGCCCCATGTTCTTCCAAGCTAATGTGAGCAGGTATTTTACTCAGAGGTTTTAGGTAAACCGGGTTGGTCATTTGTTGTTAGACATGATCCAAGAGGAAGGCCGGTAAAGTATAATGTGGTAGAAGAAGAAGATACCGAAGAACTAGAAGATGATGTAGATGATTATCAAGATCAATGGTTAGTTGATGATGTCCCTGACAAAGTTGTCGAAGAGGAGGAACTAGACGATGATGATGTAGGAGTTAATGTTCATGAAGATGACAACCATGTGGATGATGATATTATCAAAATTGATATCGATGATGATGATGATGATGATATGACCAATCCTTACAATGTTGAATCTGGATCGGATGATACAGACAAAGAGTTGGATGAAGAAGAAGATCAATGACATTGAAATGTATAAGTTATGTGATTATATTATCTATTTGATATTAATTTCTTGATAGAATGATATTTGACTTATTTGGTTAAATAATTAATTCATGATGTTTTTAATTTTTATGCCATTACATAATTAATTTAATGATGTACTTTTTAATGTTTGAAAGGTCACAAAATTAAAACATTTCAATAGTGATGTTAACAACCTTGAAATTAGTGTGTTTTATGTTAAATGTGATCATAAGAGATTAAAAAGTTATTTATAGAGGTGGTTGTTCAGTGGTTGACGTGTATGTTGGTTCTTTTTACAATGTAACTAGGTTTGTCTTCTAATATACCTATGGAATTTCCAATTCCAATCGAAGGCAGCTCAAAGGACTTGTACCAACTGACAAGGACTTTAAAAACCTTGTACACTTTGGGCTCTGCAAGACCCGGGAGGGTGATCCCTTAATGTGTTTACAACCTCTGCACCATTATTATAAACAACATTAACAATAGCAGATAATCTGACTTAATAACTCAACACGATAAGATAATATCAACTAGAATTGGTTGTTCATAGACAATATCAACTATCTGGAGCGTGAGATAACTAAACATAATCCATTGTATAAGATAGTCAATTATTTGCAATTTGTAGCAAGCTCTAGGAAAAGACAAACAAATACTGAACTACACAAATAATTACAACTTAGATTAGTGCCATATATCTATTGCAAGAGTCAAATTCATAAGCATCTATAGGTTTATAACAGATTTAATACATCACATATAAGATTCCTGACAATATTGCATTACAATTTCATTAGTGTGCATTATAACCCAGGACTACTTATCAAATCCTTATACAACACATATCCGCCTATAATCCCATTCAAGCATTTTGATTAATTCCTTGAATTAAAGCTAAATAGAATCATACACACCACAACAGTGAGATGGATAAAACAACCCTTAGTTATTTCATTCAAAGTTCAGATATGCATGTACAATGGAGAGACATGAGTCATTTCCAATTCCAAATGCTAGTACCTATACAACATTAAATCTCTATGAACTCAAAACCTATTACATAATGACTCAAACCTAAATTGCATTTCTCTTAAAACCACATCGACTTTTACAATTCGGCTTCCGCAACTTCATCTAGACTTGACAAAATTATCTAACTTACAACCTGCACTTCTAGCCTTGGAACTCTTCTTACTTAAAATGAAGGAGCAAAATGCTATCGCCGAAGTACACCTATCAAATGAAGCTCCCCGGTGATATTCCAAAATTTGTTACAATAGCCACCACCTTGAAAATAATATTCTTGTTCAAAAATCGTTACAACAACAATCATTTTGGGAGCATATTCTCGCTCATCATGTCTGGAGAAAGGTTGATGCAATAACAAAACCACCAAAACCCACACCAAGAAAAGTCATCCATACAAAAACTGGAAAGCACGAATCAGAATATCCGATCGCCACCCATCGGGTAGCCCACTGCTTACTCATCATCGGCCCAAATACTTAGCCACCCACCTCCTGTATCTTTATCAATTGGCTACCAAATCAATCACCCTTTACCTTTGTACTATAAGGCAAATACTTTACTGCTACCTGATTAGCATCTCTTTCAAAATATTCCAAAAATGAGCTAGTACGAATAATATTATCCATACAATTTACCAACAAATCATAATATGAGTCATCACAAATTATTTTAATTTGATTATTGATGACTTTACTTGCTTGATCTTGCCATTGTTGGAGTGTTCTGATTTCCCCCTGCTCATCAGTTATATCAGGTAACAGTGTGCTACCCCAATCATTGAAGTTCTTTACCAATTCCCTAATCTTCCTACTTAGATCATCTGTAAGCTCTGAAAACCTTGCAATGATTTAACTAATATATAAGTAGGCTTCAATGATTGGAGCCTGTTATTTACATCAAACCTTGAGGCTTTATTCATAACATCTAGATTATTTTTCCTAGGGATCCAATTTTGAATTATTGGAATCACTATCCCCTGATCCCTATCAATATTATTTTTTGCTTCAAATAGCAAAGAATACAAAGAATGTATAGAGGGCAGTTTATTATCCACCTTTTCATTTAAATGCTCCAAAACAAGAGTAACAATTTCTTTTTATTTTGAAAGAAAACCCTCCTCTTTTACCCCATAGTGATGTCTGTAATTGATCAATTTCCTACATGAGTTGCCTCTTTGTTAGATCAACAGAGCACTCTATTTGTTCATCAACTTGTTCTAGAGGAGGGGTAATAGCAGTATTTTGAATGGAAGACCCTGGTGTAGAAACATTTGGAGAAGTAGGAGGCATTGACCCTGCTATGGGAGGTGATGTGCTGGTTCCTAGAGCATTGGATGTTTCCCCAGTATGTCTATACTTGAACCTTTCTACTTCAATTTACAGCTCAATATTCTTCTGTTGCATTTTACTATATTCTTCAATTAAAATGTTATACTTCTCCATTAGGCTTTTTATTTCAGCCTCCTCCCTTTCAGTAGTCTTTTGGGCCAACTTGGCCACATTCACAATTAAACTAGTGGCTTTGGTTGTTGTAGTCTCTGAAGCCCTCTTTATTATTAATCCTCCTTTGAAATTTGGATTAATATCAGCAATGTCTGGCTTTCTTCCTTATGGAGTCAATGCCCAAATTGCCAAGGTCTCATATTCTTCACTGAAGGCAGAGTTCTGTAATGTTGCTTTAACTTCTTCAGAATCCTGAAAAGGATTCTTGGACTTCATAATGGCATTGAAAGCCACTACATCTGTGATGTCCCATTTAGGCAAAATCAAAACACCAACCTGATTCACTAGTTGTCTTCCTTCTTCAGGAGTGATGTTTTTAAACTCTTCCATTAGTTCAGCTTTCACTTCTTCATCATTCTCCTGATCTGACCTATCAGGCCTTAGTTCTCTTCTCTCCTTGCATTTATTTTGATATTCCTCAAATTTCATCCTCCATTCCAATTGCAAGAATACAAGAGTCTTTACAAATGCATTGTCATCTAAGAACTCCTTGCAAGCCTCCGTTTTCTTCCATCTTTTTTTCTTACCCTTCATATCCGTCGGATAGAACCAATTCATTAACCCCTGGGAGGAAGCGTACCTTTGCATGTCTTGATGGTAATAATTTCATCTATGAGATCCTCAAGTAGGTGATAAGTTCTTTGCCTCTTAGGGCTTGGCTCAAGTGGTGGTGATGGGGGACTGGGCTTTGGTGAAGATTTTAATTCAATGATTTTGATAGCCCTAGGTACTTTAAATTACTTTGAATTCTGGGCCTGGCCATGAATGTGCCTTCATTATTTTCTTGCCTTCATTATTTTCTTCCCCTTTCTATCTACTTCTTCCTCATCATTGCCAGTATCCCTTTTCCTCCTATAGATGGGCCACCTTTCTGTAGGCTGACATATTGGCCTTGTTTCAATTGGCATATCACTTTGTCCTTGCATATCCAGACTTAGCCTTAAATTTATCTTTTTGGCTGTCAAGGTGTCCATTATCTCCTTGAAATTCTTCATTAAAAAGTTAATTCTCCTATGGTATGGAGTGAATTCCATCAATGGATCATACGTCGGATCCATTTCATGCACAATATCCAAGAGCTTTCACTATAAGCTATCCAATTTTCCTTGTTCAATTCCGCCTCTCATTTAAATCAAATTCATTCCTCGACCAAGTCCTCGTGTGGAAATTGAACTCATGTGCAAATTTTCCACATTTTATTCTTTGTCTGAAAAGAGCAAAGAAACCTTTAGGATCATGTTGTCACCTTGGACGAAATCTCAAATGGTAATCAACAAAGAATTTTTCAAAATGTGTCCAACCTCCCTTTGAAAATGTAAAGTTAAACACTACTGTATAATCAGGGAATAATCTTCCCTTCCCATTTCCAGTTAGGTTATCTTCATGAATACACCCCATCTACCACATAACTTCTGCAAACCCTAGTCTTGGTGGCACATTGTATGGCAGTATGTGAGGGGTTCCTTGAAATCCATATATTCTCGTGATGCTAGCCGACCGGATATGGGATAATGTCACCCCAGCTTTGTAAAACTCTCTGATTTTGGTTTCCTCTTGGCCTCAAGAAATCATACACTTCTTTGGAGGGGATCCTAGGTATATTTCTTAATACTCATCAATCTAGCCCCTCAATCTTGTAGCAAACAATTATCAAATTGCACATAACTGGTATGCTTTCCTATTACAGAGGACAAATCTGCAGCCCATGTCTGTATTGGCAATCTTTCTCCATTAACTGATTGTCTTAAGTTCATCTTCTTAGCAAATAAATCAGCATTCCTAAACAAGAACATATGCATCAACATGGAATACCAAAAGAATTGAGTACCAGTATCACCATTCTGCAGCTTTGACAGTCCTTCATCTATCCTCTCCACCAAAAAAGAAGCAAATTCATATGTTACAGAGAGGTTAGGGTGTTGTATTTGCACCTCCATGAACATGTATGCAGTCGACATTACTGCACCGTGGCTGAAACCCAAATTTGACATAGTGAATAAAAAGTAGCCAAGAAAGGCTTTCCAAAACAATTCAACTTAAGGGTTCCTCGGTCACTAGGGCTACTGTGAAATTGTGAACCCCCTCTTTAACTAGATGAGGTGGAAGCACTTTAACCTTTAAAAGAGATTAGAATTTTGCATACTCCTGCTTCATTTCTTCAAGATTAATAGGAACCAAGTCATCATTTGGCCTACTCAAATCAAAAGTCTATTGATAATATCTCTAATTCTAATAGAACCCCTCCATCATTATCTTTGATTACCCGTATGATAGGGTCATATCTTTTGGCCATTGCTCTAAGTAAGTCCACATCAAGGAACACATTTGGAACAACCAGCTTTCCCATGTCGTACATCCATCCATTTGAAAAAGGATGAGGAAAATTCCTCTGTCCATACCATAATCTGAACATTTCTAAGCCTGTGAGTGGAACCCTAGCATTAGCAATGTTGGAATTATTACACACCAACCCCTCCCCTAGGATTTTCCCTCGCATCAACACCAAACCTTTCCTTCTGTCATTTGTTGATAATGGAAATTGATCTAGGAAATCATCGTACAAGTTTCTTTTCAAATACTCAATGTGGCTAGAGTGCTGCTTGGTTGGCGCCATTTTAGACAAACTAGGGCCTCACTACAATGTTACACTTGAAGTGGCTATGACTAAGCAGAGATAGGAAATTACAGAGTAAAAATACAGCAATTCCTCACAATTTATGATTAAACAATAGCCCTAGAAGCAAAGATTTTAATGAACTCAGTGACAAGCATAGCAGACCCCCTCCTTTCCCAAATTTAGGTGCAGAATGACTGGGAAACAGAGAAAATTAACTCAGTTTTTTTCGCACAAACTCCAATTTCTGGCAACAGTTGCTCGCAATTTCACTTTTGGCTCTGAAACTATTTTCATGAAATACTTGGATGCTTTGTGATACAAATGAGACAAGTAAATTGATTTTATGTCGATCAAATTCTGCCAATGGATGTCTCATCCGCCATTAAAGCTCACTCGCGGGCTGCACAAATGACTCCAACCATAATTTTATACATATTTAAATTTGAGTTGTTGATCCTTTAGTTTGATCAAATCATCGACGACCATCTTCAAAACAGGCTGACATAATCACCAACACGGCAATAAAGGGGCCCACTATGTCATATGCCGCATAGGAATGCCACATGGCGGTTGCCCGCGATATCACAATCCTTTGATTTATCATCGTAGGATGGCAAGCATCGTCGATCTTTTTACCATAAATCATGTTCCTTCAAAAATGGTTGTTGTCCTTTCCTTTAACTATCAAGCAACTTTTCCCTTAAAATCATAACATCTGTGTTGAAATAAAACACATGCATCTTACAAGCGCATTAGTAATCTACCCTATAATACATTTAAAACCGGTGAACGCTTTCTTCACTCCTTAGGCTTCATTGGATGAGACACATGGCAGAAACCTGTGACATCATGATCTCAAAATTTCTAATCGCGGGATGGTGGGCACTGTCAATCTTGAAGAGACAGCTCATCAATGGTCACGCAAATTTCATCCTTTAAGAAGGGCACGTGGCACCCGCCCGTGATATCACGATCCCTGTAATCCCTAATCGCGGGATAGCGGGCATCATTGATCTCATTCCTTTAATACAGTCGTCAGCCATGTCGTTAACCTTCGAGTAGCTTTTCTAGCAAGATTATAACATATCTGTCGATTTAGAACATGTGTGTCTCGAGAACACTTTAGTAATCCGCCCCTTAATACATTTAAAGTTGGCTAGTGTTTCCTTTACTCTTTAGGCTTCATCGGATGAGACACAAGGCACCCGCCCGTGATTTTACAATCAACCCAAGCACCATCGTGGGATGGCAGAGAACGGCTCAAATAAAATGGTAGTTGGTTAGCGATAGCTCAAATTTGATCCCCCAAATAGGACACATGGCGCCCACCCATGATTTCGCAATCCTTCAATTCCTGATCACAGGATGGCGGGCACCATTGATATCTGCAGGAAATAGATCAACAACGGCACTAAATCAACCCTTGCAAAATAAAACATTCATTAAAAGGAGAAGTGGGCATTACTAGGCGAACGACAAATAAAAAAATTATATTTATAGAAGAAAAATAAAATAAAGTTACAATTTTTTTTATAATTTCACTTTTAACTTTAAATATATGTTCACTCATTAAGTTGTATTTTTTTTACAATCACATTTTTTATTTTAGATGTTTGTTTATAAAATATAAAGATGCATTAAAAATATATTAGAAATATTTTTCTTTATATTATATAGCATTCATAACATTAAATTAACATAGATAATTTCACAATATCACTTAACCAATCAAGAAAAATTTAATTACATACACATCTCATAAATTTCAATAGAGACATGAGAGACATTTATAGAAATAAAGGAAAGAAATAGCTATTTAGATAGTTATTAATCTACAAAAGATTAGGACTTACGTACTTCAAGAGATTAATAAAAATGCTTTTATTTATAATTTGAAATTATCATAGATGTAAAGTAAAGATAAAATATTTTTCAACAAACAAATAAAATGACAAACAACAATGTGGGATTAATCAAGAATAACATGATAAAAAATATAATAAATAAAAGAATATGCATAATTGTACATAAGCCATCAAAAGTCTAAATATACCTATATCTTTATAAAAAATAAAAATCTTTAAAATGACTAAAAATTATTAAAAACTTATTAAGCTCCATGATAAACACTACCTTCCATATAAAGATATACAACATGATAATTTATAGAAAAACAAATTATGCAGGATACCAAAAAATTCGTTAAAAAAGATAAGATAAGATAATTATATATGAAATTAATCATATTAATTTCATAGTTAAAAAGATAATTCTATGGATCTTTAAATATACATATATAATAATCTTTAAATCTTTATTTAAAAAAAAATATATTATATTTTATAAACTTATACATTAAATGTTTTAATATTTAAGTTATACTAAAATCTAAGATGTTCAATATTCATTATTATTTTTAAATTATAATATTGATTAAAGATATATAATTATATTTATAATATTTAAATTCAATAATGAACTTAGAAAATATTAAATCAATCAAAATTGTTTCTATTATCCAAATACTATATAAGTAAATTATAAACTATTATAATATAATATTTAAATTTTCTATTTCAAATTAGAAGTCTCACACGCAACCCTAGAGGAAGTTGCAATTCACTACTTAAATGTACCAATTTTTTTTTTGTTTAAGTATAAATAACATGTAAGGTGAATTCATAATGCCAACAACCTCTAAGGCCACGAGAAAAAGATTACTTAAAACCCAATATCAAATAACATTAACATAAACCGAAACGTTAATCACTTAAGGAAATGAAACAACATACATTCCATTCAAGATAAATTACAACAAGGATAAATAAATACCCCAAGATTCCAATTTAACATTTAACAATAAGGTTACATCACTCATTCCCCGAATGAGGTAAGTCCAATAATCATAATTACAATTACAAATTCCACCTCGAAACAAATGAGGGGTAATTAAAATACAATAAGAACTAAAGGACAAGGCATGAGAAGCCACTGATTCCCACGAGCTCTCCAGCTGGAAATCACGAACTCACGAACATGAAGAAGAACCAACGGAAAAGAAACGCACGCCACCCGACCACGTGGAACCCAAGGGTCCCACTCCCTCCGTGCTAGGAGATAGTAACCAGGATTTCCTAGACAATACCACCAACCTCTAGACATAGGCTTACACCAAAACTGAATTGAAACAACTACAATCACAAAGCCACTTAACATCTACAACCACAATGCTATTAAACCACAACAGTCACAACAGCACTTAACACGAAGTTACAATGCTTTCAGAGAACAATGATCATGTACATCTCACAATAACTGATTAACTGTCGACATAGGACAAGTGTCATACATAAATTTCCATGAGTTACCCTAGCTCAACCTTCCTAGGCTACCGGACCCCCATCTTGGGTTACCCTGGCTTGCCTCTACCGGCACCGGACCCTCATGCAAAACTATGCGTCCCATCTCATCTCGAGCCTTATCATTCACTTGCTTCACGAGAGAGGCATTCATTATCTTATTAGTTTGAAGGATCCCCATTAATTCATTTAAATTATCACTTAGTTAAACTCTAGGTGAGTTACCCTGGCGCCCCTTTGTGTGCCGGACCCTCACCGAGAGCCACTCTCCTATCGACAACATACCCACAAGAAGAAACTAGATAACATGACCTCTCCAAACCAAGGAGGAAATAGAACACGGAACTCACTCCAACACTGGAGGAAACAACGGACAAAACCCACTCCAACATAGGAGGAAACCAAATCACATTACCCTCTCCTACACCCAAGGAGGCACAAATCCCCGTTCGTGAAAACTGGGTGATCCACAAAGTATAACTATGCACATTTTCTATGACACACCAAAAGTTGACTTTCATAAAGACAACCCACAACAGGATACAAAACCCCTATCATGAAGACTTCAAACACTGACTCTATACTCCCAACATTGAACAAGAAAGAACAACCATTAAAATATTTCTAGCAATTAATTAAACTAAGATTCGGATTTCCTAAATCCACTCAAACACAGGTTTCATGACTTGCATTTATCTAGTCAATTGATCCCCTCTTTTATTCACGACATTGGAATATATAAACAATCATATCATTTGCTCTAACTTTCGTAACCATAAAGCATGTTAATAATGCAGTTATCTGGTTAGAATTTAAATCAATCATTCTCTCTAAGTTTCATGATCACATGCAAAAGATAAATCACTTGATAAAAAAAACCATTTAAGTTAACCAAATAAATTCATTCTTTGCTCTCAATTCCGCCATCGTAATAAACACATGGTCATTTAGAAGTCCTAGTTGACATTTAACATTGTTTAAATATACCCAATAATTAATATTTTATTTGCAATGAAATAATTTATACCACTTTAAATTTAAATTCCCATTGAAATAAAAGTATATCAAATAAAATAATATTATATCCTCTAATTATTTCATATTTTTAAATCCTCATGATTAATCATAAAATATATTTTGATCTTCTACTAAAATTCCTTAAGTATCATATATATTAAAATATATTAAATTTTATACAATATATACAATATAAATTATTATATATATAATATACAAAATATAATATAAATTATATATATATACAAATTAGGTTAAATAAAAATAACCCACACAAAACGAAATTGCATTCATTTTTATTTTATTTTATTTTTGTTTTATTTTCAAGCCCGGCACGCATCTCAAATTATTATAGCGAGTCTGTGTTTCCCGGATGACAGAGCTCGCCTTCTAATTTGGCTTACGCAAGCGGAGGCCTCAGGCGTCATGCGACAATACTGGCCCCAAAATACCAGCGGCGTAGCCTCAGGCGGTATCATTGCCCCGTCCCGCTGGCGCGGCGGGCTGCGGCCGCTGCACACACCCTCCACACCAAGTGGCTGCATGGGGGTGGGGTTTGAATTCCACTCCCACACAACTCCAAAATAAATAAATTTTAAAAAAAAATAAAAAATAAATAAAACCTGCGTTTTCATTTCTCAAAATGAAAAAAAAAAACAGAGACTTCGAATTTTACCAGAAATTAAAATTTTCAAAACAAAATAGCAAATATATATTAGAGTATATATTTGTGGGTATCACCCATTTTGAATTAAATGGTTTTATTCATAAAAACATACACCCAAAACCTGGTTTAATGCCCAAATTGCAAAAATAATATCAACCCAATTCAATAACTAGAACTTATTTCAAAATAAGCAATTGGGTTTTCAAAAAAACTAGTTTAAACATTGAATTTTCTTGGGTTTCCTTTCCATAACTTGGTGTAAACTTCATGTTTTGATTTCAATTCCAACACTCCCTACCATTTACCAAATTTAAGAGTTTTACCATGAGTTTCCATTGAATCTATCACTATGTTTTCAACCATCCAAATGAGCCAAAGAGATGAGTAAGAATTGATGGAACCTTGTGTTTCCTCCCAAAATAGCAAGCTTTACCCATGGAGATCTTCAAGCACCTTTTCAACTCCACCATTTTTGCCTCCTCCAAGCTTCTCCACCAAAACATTCAAAACCAAGAATTCCATGCATAAATGAAAGAAAACCCTAAAACAAAATATATGCTTCTCTTTTTCCAAAAACTCCCCAAATTCACATTCAAATTCTAATTTTAATTCAAATTCAAATCCTAACTCAAATTGAACTCAAATTTAAATCAACATTTCATTCCAATTCCAATTTCAAACACAAATATCTTTTCCAAAGAAAGTCAACTAATTTAGAAAATATCCTTTTTGCCCCAAAGTCTTTGCATAAGAAATATTTGAATTTTTAATAACTTTAAACAATTTTCTCATTCCAAATTGAATCCCAATATTTTTGCACTTTACATTTAACAAAAGAATTAAATCTTTAATACTTTTAATTCAAAAGGGATAATTTAATTAATTCACACAATTAATTCAAATTATCAATAAAATAACTCTAATTCGAAATTAGATTATTTTATTAATTCAATTAAATTAATTAACTAAACACTAATTTTTCAACATCTCCAAAAGACAAAACATTCATCATTTAAAATTCCCAAAAGCTATTAAATCACTTTTAGCTTGCAACTAAACATGTTTAATCATTAATCAAACTACGCAAGTCATTTAATGAACTTTAACTTGAAATTAAATACACACTCAAAGGGAACTGACCACGACAACAAACCAACAACATGATATGACTAGGGTGACGACCTGGTTCGGAAAACCTAGCTACTATCTCCCAAATAATTTTCGTTGGTCAATGGACACGCTCAGACCTGGAAACCAGGTGGAGTCAATGTCATGTACCTGCCAACCTGCAACAAAGAGCATGTCGAACGTGCATATATACATAGCATGATCAGACACACCGTGAAGAGGAA
>VDFB02103227.1:0-13756 GCA_007258455.2 Sequoia sempervirens | reverse complement strand
GAACCAGAATATTATGATGAAGCTATGCAGGTGGATACCAAGGTTCAATGGGAGCATGGAATGAAAGAAGAAATGGACTCCTTGCTGGAAAATCAAACTTGGGATTTATGCAAGTTGCCTGCAGGTAAAAAGGCTTTACCAAACAAATGGATTTATAGGTTGAAAGAGGAGGATGGAGGTAAGAAAAGATTTAAAGCCAGATTAGTTGTAAAGGGATTTGCACAGAAAAAGGGTATTGATTTTGATGAGATTTTTTCTCCTGTTGTTAAAATGACTTCTATTCGTATTGTTTTAAGTATTGTGGCTGCTGAAGATTTGTATTTAGAACAGCTTGATGTTAAAACAACTTTTCTCCATGGTGATTTGGAAGAGGAAATATACATGGATCAGCCACAAGGATTTGAGGTCAAAGGTAAGGAGAAACTAGTGTGCAGATTGAAAAAAAGTTTATATGGTTTGAAGCAAGCACCTCGGCAATGGTATTTGAAATTTGACAGTTTTATGGCTGAGCAAGGCTACAAATTGTGTGTAATTAATCATTGTGTTTATTTTAAGAGGTTGGATAATGACAGCTACATTATTTTGTGTTTATATGTTGATGACATGCTTGTAGCTGGGTCTAACATGGATCACATAAGTGAGCTAAAATAATAGTTAGCAAAATATTTTACTATGAAGGATTTGGGGGAAGCAAAACAAATCCTTGGTATGAAAATTTGTAGAGATAGGGAAAACAAAAAAATATTTTTATCTCAAGCTAATTATGTTAAAAAGGTGTTGCAGAGATTTCATATGGAGAATGCAAAAGCTGTCAGCACACCTTTGCCTAGTCATGTTAAATTGACTAAGGACATGTGTCCAAAGACACAAGAGGAGGAAGAAAAAATATCCAAGGTACCATATGCTTCAGCTATAGGCAGTTTGATGTATGCCATGGTATGCACAAGACCGAATATTGCACATGCTGTAGGAGTTGTTAGCAGGTATTTGAGTCATCCCGGAGTTGAGCATTGGAATGCAGTAAAATGGATTCTTAGGTATTTGAGAGGTGCATCCAATAATTTTTTATGTTTTGGGGGCTCTAATATTGATTTAAAAGGCTATGTTGACTCAAATTTAGCAGGGGATATAGATACCAGGCGGAGTACCACAGGTTATGTATTTATAGTTGGTGGGACAGCAATGAGTTGAATTTCTTACTTGCAAAAGGTGGTTGCTTTATCCACCACAGAGGCAGAGTATGTTGCTGCCATAGAGGCGGTAAAGGAGATGATATGGCTGCAATTTTTCATGGAGGAGTTGGGAAAACAACAGGCTGGAAATTACTTGTTTACAGACAGTCAGAGTGCTATACATCTTGCAAAGAATTCTGCCTTGCATTCTAAAACAAAACACATATAGTTGACATATCATTTCATTCGGTCAGTATTGGAGGATGGATGTGTCAAGTTGGACAAGATACTGCATGTAACCAAAGTGATATGTTTATGAAGGCTGTGCCAAGGGAGAAATGAAGCCCCTCTTCACTTTGTTGGCCTTCAAGGTTGAATTCAAGTATATACCAGAAACAGGGTCCAAGGTACTTATTTCCATGGAGTTGTAAGTGCAAAGAAGGTTGTTCAGATTAGTCTCCGCGGGAGAGGTTGTGATGGTGTGGAGCTCCATCAGCCCAAGTGGGAGATTGTTGGAGTGTGGCGAATGGATCATGCTAGATCCAGAGGCCCATGGTATAATCAGACACCCCACTGCCCCTGTCGGGTTCTGGTCGGCCGTGCCCCTGGCGGGTTCGGGTGGTGTTCTCGAGAAAATTTTCTTCCTACTTTTTCGTGTGATCACCGAAAAAGGGAAAAATCAATGAAAAAAGAAAAATCTGATTTTGTAGAACCAAAAATCTGGAAGCTTCTAAGCTTGTTAAAAAGGGGTTTGGATGGGTATTAATGTATGATGAAAAATGCAATTATTCGCAAGATTGTAATAGGTTTTTCACTGGATAATAAAAGTATTGGATGGCTGCGGTTTGGTGGATGTAGCCCAGATTGGGTGAACCACGTTAAATTCTATGTTATGATTTATTCTGTGCATGTTTTAGTTTCTCTGTTTATTTATATAAATCTGCATTTAATTATTAGATCTGCCATCTCTAATCCTAACAGAAAGCCCCTAGTATTTGAGATTCACTAACTGAAATATAAGAATTTGATAAAGTTATTGTATGAGAAAGAAATCATGGCTATCATACATGTCAAAAATAGAGATATTTTCCAATGGAAATATACTTTACAGTAAATATAGATCATGATAGTCTCAAATACTTAGATTGGAATAGAGGTCATATAAAGAATAAAAATAGGTTATAAATATGTTGAAATATGACTGTGAGATCATATAAGAAAGGAAAGGAGAATGTAATGGTTGAAGTTCTATCTAGGAGGGATGAGCCCAAATAATCACTATTGTATTTCATTTCTAAATTTCTAGTATATTAGGTGGATGAATCGTGAGAAGTGTGGAGGAAAAACATGGATACTCACACTCATTAAAAATATAACCAAATGCCTATATCTTAGATAATTGTATGGAAATGAAATACTATATGGTATAAGGATAGGTTGAAATTATTTAAGAACTGAACCCTAAAGTCTATGGTTTTGGTAAAACTACATGATTCTCTAGTAGGCAGGAACTAAAGATTCTTAAAGCCTCATTGCAAAATTAAGAAAGATATATTTTGGTATGGGCTTAAAGAGGATATCTATAAACTTGCAGAAAATTGTATGGTATTTTAGTAAAATAAATGGGATATAATTAAGGCTTTGAGTCTTCTAAAACCCTTATCTATTCCAAGCTAGAGGGGGGAGGTATCCATGGATTTCATCATAGTTTTATCTAGGTCAAAAGTAATAAAATATCATCATGGTTTGTGTGGATTGACTCTCGAAGTATGCACATTTTTATGCTTTTCTATGACCATTTTTAGAAACAACTATAGAAATAACCTTTATAGTACCATTCAAAAGCTACACAAGACTCCAAAAATAATATAAGTGATCATAATATTATATTTACAATTAATATTACAATAATTTATTCTCATGTTTAGAACTTATCTTGCTTATACATTATCATACCATCCTCAAACATATGGATATACTAAAGTGGTGAACAATTTCCTAGAGGTATATCTACACTATTCTTTTAATACAAGCAAGAGAGATAGGCACAATAGTTATCACTAGTAAAATGGTAATATAACACTAATTTTCAAAATTCTTCTAAAATTTCTTCATTTTTGGTACTCTATAGATACCATTCACAATAACTTACCTCTTCATTACAAGAAAAATCAAAACAAAGACTAATTGAAGGACATATTTAGCATTACCAAGAGGTTCTCTCTAGTATTAGGGAGATCTTAGTAAATACACAATAGAATTATTGATGTGTTTTACATGTGTGTACAAACTCAAATAAAATCTACAATGAATTATACCTCTCTAATAGATAATTAGACCCTAGAAAAAATTTAGTATCCCAAGGCTTCATTAGTCAAATCTTGAAACACTAGTTTCACTTAGAGTTTTTTGTAGGCTTTTTCACAAAGAGACTTATGTGTTTAGGAATATAGGACAATATGAATTTTATAAAATAAAAGAAAAAAATACCAACATTTCATCTCCATTCACTCATATTACAATTTACTATGAAATATTTACAAATATTATAAATAAATTTGATTGGTTCTTTTGAAACATTAAGGAGATATTTAAAAAAAATTTAAAACAATGGAGAGAGAGAGGTAGAGGGTTGAAGAACTAAATTTTCAAAAACACTACATGAATATATTTCAATTCATAAAAAACACCATATGTAACCAATTTATGATTTGCTAAAATTGTTCCTAACTATACATAAATGATGCAAATCTTCAAAGTAAAACTCATCAATTCAATAAAGAGACCAAAGTACACCCAAAAAATGGCAAAATACTTTGATATTTCAAAATATTGACAATAAATTTATAGTCACATCTGATATACAATATTCAAGAGTCAATTGATATCACATTTATAATTATTGCAAGTATAAACAAAAAATATTATTGATCAAATGAAAGGAAACCAAGAAGTAAATAAAAAATCATAAATTATTTTAATATTTTCCCCATAGTTATCAAAAATTTATAGTCATTTTCAAAGAATAAAGATGGCCATTTTATAAACAAAAACTTAGTCACAATTTGAGGGTCGATATCTCATCAAGAAAATGAATGGTTATAATTTGAAAGGTAACAACATCAACATCATTAAATTTTTAACATAATTTATTTCCTCAAAATCAACATCTTTGAATGATGACATAACTTCAAAAATTGCATGGCACAAAGAAAGTTAGAGGTATAGATTCCATAAAACCAATTGGCAACTTAAATCCCACAAAATCTAAATAGAGTCAAAATCCACTTAACATGTACTTAAATTTTTCACCTCACTATCTATTTCTACAATACATTCCCCTTCTTTGAAATTATCTCTTCTTACAAAATCACCATAAGCAACAAGATCTTTATTCATCTACTTTCATCTTGATCTCTTATATATTTTAATTTATGCCTAAAAAAACCATAGTTCATAAAAAATTGTGCATATTTCATAGCCTTAGCCCTAGCCTTTCTCTTATATATATTGATTATTGACATGGTGATAGTTGCACAAATAATTACCTCTAGAACGAAAATTTTTACTGTCACTCAACACACTGTCAAATATTTCTCTAAGTTTGGCTATAGAAAATTCTTCACCTCAAACAACATGAATATTCATGGTTGTGTCTACCATTTTTTCTAAAGTATCTAATTCATTAAATTTAAAATCCATATAATAATGAATATATGGAGGATTTGTCTACCATGGGTCGAGAGAGAACAAGAGTAGTAGGAATTTGATCAATTGATTGCAATGGTGTAACGTCTCAAAATTTTCTTGCATTTAATAATGTTAAGTTTGTTAACCTTGAATTCAACTAGCCTAATTCATGGGATAGCCACTACGAAACTTGTCCATTTCGTAGGCCCAAGACTCTAAGAACACAAAACAGGGTGATTTCCAATCTACCTTCGTGCATAGTCCTTGGTCTCAAATTGTCCATTTGAGCATTTTCCTCTTTTGGTTTTTTGAAATTCATCTTTTTCGCCAAGTTGTCAAAATCTAGTTGCCAAGTGTTAATTTTTTTGGCACTTGTAAGATCGGGGTTTTTCCCCAACCCTACAAGGAAGTTTTGTTTTACTTGTAGAGGCATTAAAAAATGCCGAACTTGCAAGTAAATAAAGTAAAATTAAGTTACATTTAAAGTTGGAAAAAAATGCCAACTCTACACTTGATCAAGTCCCTAAACTTGCAACTTCGTCATTTTTTACCAAATTTATAGGTTGTGTTTGCAAGCGCGCCATTTTTTTCCGCTCCTACAATTTAATTTTCTATGCCAAGCATTTATTGCCTTTTTAGTTTATTTTTAAACTAATTTTAAATGCTTCTTTATTCTTTTCTTTTCCTCATTTGTTCATCTTTTTTCCTCCTATCTTTGTTGAGAGCTTGTTGGAGATTTGCTTGTTGGATTGAGTCAGAGTTTGAGCGGATTTGTCAAGATTTTGATCTTGGGGTCGTCTTCTTCTTGGTAACTTTTTGGTCCTTTTGTCTTCCTTTCCATCATTCTGTTCATTTTATCTATTATCTATTGATGGCCGGGGTTTGTTGTTTTAGTTCATAATTCATTATATCTGAAGCAATCCCTTTTGTGTTTTTAATTTACAGTTTTTAAATGTTTCGTATGAATTGTTTTTGTATTTTTTGTATGGCCTAGTTTTTATTTTCATGATTTGCATTTCATGTATTGTATCAAAAACATAAGGGTTTACCATTTTTTTTGTTTGCATTGCCGATGATTTTCACTGAGAATGTGAACAAATCCATCATAATCCTACCTATAGTTTCTCAAAAATACGAAATGTGAAAATCCCTTTGTTGTATCAGGGGTTTTCCTAACTTTGCAAGATAATTACAAATCCTCGACCCTACAAGTGATCTCATGGTTGAAACTTCAATGTTTTCTGCCAAACATACAAATGCTAAACTATTTTCTTCTATCCATTTGTAAAATCAGTTCTAAAACCCTAAACATGAAAAATGTCATCCCCCCGTTGTAGAGTCAACATTTTTCATCAAATTCACAAGTCAATTTTTACCTACTTGTTGAATCGAGGATTTTTCCTGATTCAATGTAAATGTTCTATCAATTATTTTTAAACTCTTCAAAATTCCTTGAATTGCAGTGTTAACATCCTACCCCTTTTGCAATGCCAATATTTTTTCTTGACATAACAAGCTAGGTTTGAGATACTTGCATAATCAGTGAATTTTGTTGATTTATCAATGCTATCACTCTTCACTTGTACAGTCAAGATTTTTTTCCTGATTTGACAAGAAAACTCAATATCACTTATAGAGGTGAATTTTTTTGCCGATGGTACAAAACGTTTATGTATTATTTACAAAATTAGTATTTTTTGTTGAACTTGCAAAAGTGTTGTATCCCATTTGTTGAATCGGGACTTTTTGTAGAATTTACAAAAAGACAAGTTCTTACTTACAACGTCAGTGGATTTTCTCGAATTTACATAAGATGAACTTCCCCAAATGTAATTATAGTTTCTTCAAAAGCATAACAAGTTGATCAAAACACCATTTTCACAAGCTTTTCATCTCATACACCCATTTCCATCCAAATTTTCCTAGCACTAAAAATCTTTCTACATTGCTAAATTAACCATTTTGTGCTCCATTTTTTAGGCCATCGCACTCTAAATCCCAATTTTTGCAATCATTCCATTCTCCGCTCTTAGCTATCTCTTGAAATACAGGTTTATCCTAATGTTTGAATCATGATAATCCTTTTTTGTAGTTATTTATGCACATGTATCGAGATATCATCTTTGCATTCCTTCAAAGTCAATTTTTTGCCAATGAGTGATCTGTCACCTTCAAAGGGGAAGCAATAAAATACAAGTACCAAGCTGTATTTCCTCCCACCATGGTCACATCGAATGTGGATGAGATTAAAGACACTGAGATCAACCATGTGGATTTGCAAGAGTTTGTGGAATGAACTCAGGAGCAACCAATTAGTAATAGGATGAAGTCAATACTCTACAGGAACCTACACCTTGTGTCTTCTCTCCCAGTGTTTGCCTAGAATCCAAAATTTATGCTACAAGTTTCTACTCATTATAATAAAGATGACAAGAGGGTCACAGACTACAACAATAATGTGATAATGGATCTAGGATTGGATTTCTTTCATAACATGTTCAAGTGTTCAAATTTTGAATCATATGTGGAAATTTCTAAGAAGTCAGCGCAATCAAAATATGATAAGGACCCTAACTTTGCAAAGGAAATGATCAATGGTAATTGGTTAAAGGAACCTATGCTAGGTATCACTAGATGGCCCAAAATCTCTCCTCGAAGTGACTACATTGAAGAGCTAAATGACATCATCACTCTTCTCAGTAGAGTGCATTGTTTGTCAAACTCATTTTACTTTGAGGATTGGATGTTTTAGTACATCAATATCATTCTAAGAAGAAAGCAACACATATTTTGGGGGGAAGAGATTAGTAATGCTCTTCACGATAAATTGAATCAAGTACACACAACACATAAGTTCTATATGACCTCATACTTGGTCTATGGTGTAGCTTCAATGAGAAAATTTCTAAGGCTATCTTCTGAAGGTGACAAAAAGGTGTACCATTTCATAAATACTTTCCACATATCACTCTCAAGGGAAGTATTAAACACTTCAGAAGAGTAAATGATATATTTTTTGGGACCACTCCTATGTGCTTTTGATCTTGAGTTAGAGAAAAAGAGGGTGTTAGATGAAGCGTGGAAGACAATGAATAAATAATGGATGCATGCTTTTGCAGTTTCCTAATTTTACTTATTTGAGAGTAGGTTGCTATGCCTAGCTATTCATACATGCTTCCTTGATATCCCAATGGCAAGATTTTCCTAATGTATGCAAGAAAATTATAGTAGTTCACAATCAAAGAATGGATGCTCATAAGCCAGGATCCAAATTTCCCCTAGCGATTAGCAAATACTCCATTCTGACCTCTCATAAGGTCAAAGCAATTGAATATAAAATGCAACAAGTAACAATCAAACTATACAATGTGAGGTCTAATTTTGATTATAGGGGCATGAGGTCTTAGATTAAATTAGATTTCTCCCATATGCATTAGATTGAGGATATTTGGGCCGACATAAGGAAAAAAAGAGAAATTAGAAGGTTAGATTATTGTAGACTAACTTTAGATCAAATAAAGGAGTTAGATCTTGCTGATGTTCTAGAAGACATGAAGGATGAGAATATTCTGGATTTATAGTATGAAAGGAAAAATATTGCAGCTGCCCCCCTTCCCTCAATCCAGCGGTCTTGAAATGAGGTGATATCAATTCAAGAAAGCTTCCAACCAATCTTAGCTAGCACTAATGTTTGGTTTGATGAAAGGGATCTCCAATTAAAACCTTTATTTACATGATCAAAGGATGAAGCTAAGATACAAGTAGGTAAAAGGTTAGAGTTAAGAACTAAAAATAAGAATGACGATCCAAGCTCAAGCAGAGCTTCAAAGCCTCAAATTAAATTTGTAGTCAAGGGTGGAAAAAAGGTTGGGAAATTAGTAGAAGGGCCATCTGTAGAAGCTCAAAAGCAACATATTCAAGAAGAAGTGCTAGTGCAGGAAGAAGAGCATGATCAAGAGGAGAAGTGTATTCTAGAAGAGGAACATGTGAAAGAATAAGGAGAGATTAATGAAGAAGATCATGAAGTAGAGAGATCTCCCCATGAAAACATTCATGAGGAACCACCTATCATCGCATCTTCTCTTGAAAATGTTGCATCTACTTATGATATTCCTCCTTTGACTACATCTATATCTGAAGTCCTTGTAAACCCTTCTCCTATGGTCACAAGTATTGTGCCAACTTCCATTGTGATTCATTTTGTGCACTCTTCACCCATTTCAAGATTTCCTTTTGAGAGTATGAGGTAGGTCCTAGAAAAACACCAAAGAGAAGAAAAGAGGCCATCTCCCGTGATGAATTTGATTTTTCTCAGCTTGCTAGTGCCAAGATAAGAACCAAAAAGAAGGTAAAGACTCTCTCAAGGATAATTTTTGATAAGGATGGTCAAAAATATGTAGAGATAGCTCAACCTCCTCTAAATACAACCTATGAAGAAGTAGATCTTGCACAGTACTCTATCACAAGGGTTGACTTGTGCAAAATAGCATATGATAGCACAAAGGAAGATTTTTAGTTGGAATTAGACTCTCTCATTGAGAAGTATGACAAGGAGAAGAAAATGAAAGATTATTATAAAGCCAAGAAAAAGCAACTCACATCCGTATTATAGAATATTACTCAGTATTCCAAAGTCATTAAACTTGAGGCGATTGCAATTGAAACTGAGAAACCCATCATTCAAAAGGTGAAAAAGGCACAAGCTAGAGGTAGGGTAGTTATCAAGTATCTTAATCGTTTGAACACATTGGGTGCAGAGATGTTATGAGCAGCCATGTGAAAGCTTCAAAAGATGGAAAACATAAGGGAAAAAATGGATGATATAGTGAATGAATTCTCTCAAGAGAAGAAGGATATGGAAAATAAGGTACATGCTTGGATTGGAATGAGAAAAGTCAAGATATTCATATTGGAGGAGTTTGGGATCATTCCCAATTGAGACATATACATGGAAATTGAAGAATCTTTGGTCCACAAAGACACCATTCTCGCTAACCTACTTGACAATGTACAATTTGCATGAGAGATTGGTGAAGAACATCACTTGCAACTAATAAAAAAAATTGAATAAATTCCATGAAAGATGTGAGATGATGATCAAAAGTTATTTCCCCCAAGCAATGTGGTTCAACAGTTCACTAACATGATCCAAAAGGAGTTTGAAGATTAATAATTTTCAATATCACTGATGGATCAAATTTTTGATCTTCAAAAATCATAGAGAAATCTGAAATAGTATATTGGGGGACATGAAAAATCCTACAATACAATTAGAGATTTGGTGTGAAGATCCCAAGGAACCGTCAAGAATACTTTAGAGCTAAAAGATGAAGTGTAGAAAATATTGTAGAGACATGAAGATTTATTGATGCAGAATGTTGAAGAAGGTTGACCATGCCTTAGATTAATTTTCATGCTTTAGTTATTTACAAGTTTTTGAAGTTAGATGAAGATTATTTACATGTTATTTGTAAAATTGTAAATACATGTAACAACTTTGACATCCTCCAATAATTTTGGACTCCAAAGTTGAGTATGTCAAATAAGTTAGTTTTTCCTAGAATAGCTCTTTATCCCTCATCTATAAATATGGGGATATCTTTTGTATTATGGACATATAATCTATTGCAATGAAATGCTGCCAAATTTTGTAAAGTAGTTTTGAGACTTTGAGTTCATATTGTGATACTATATTGAATCAATAAAGAAGGTGAACTTGCATACCGGACTTTTTTTTGGGATCAATTTTGAATGAACGTGAATGTTCTTACGTCTTTCACATTACTTTATCTTATTATATATGATTGGGTTAGTGGTATTTTATTAATTGTGGTCAAAGGGAATTCAAGCTAGATTTTATATACTTTGTGTTATATCATTTACTTGGGATTGTATGTGTTATGGATATCTTTTGGTGAACAATCTCCAAGACTTTATGCTTGGAATTATTCATTCTATTCATGGCGTAGATTATAAGACTTTGTTATTCAATTTGTATCATCTTTTACTCAAGAAATCATCATTGAAGATAACAAAAAGACTTTATGCTTTCGTTGGTTTTCCAGTTATGAATCTTTCTATTGTGCTGGTATTCTTAGATTATGCTTTGATAAATTAAGAATATTGGAAAATACTACTTTCATTATTACTTAGAGTTGAAGAGCATAACGAAGTAACAATGTGGAACATTGCAAAAAAATTCTCTAAAATAAGAGAGAATCATGAATGCAACACACCCCCCACATGGTTAAAATAATGTAAATATTGTAAAGTCTAGAATAGTTTTCTTTCATTCCTATAATCAGTAAGAAGAGAGTCTCCCCTTTTGGACAGGAGAGATTTTATCTCATAATAATTGTGGTTGAAATTCAAGTTTTTTAATCTATAAAGGGATTATAGAATTTTCACCAAATAGTTTTTTGGTGACCCTGATGGCGAATGAAGCACACAATCAAAGCCTCACGCTTTTGATTGAAGTGGATGATACTCTAGTATCTTATTGTGAGCTTGTGTATATTTTTGTTGCTAATTTTTATTTTATTTCAAAGCTTTCATTATAGGAAATAAAATTTATACACGAGGTCAAAGGGCACAAGGTGTGGTTGATTCATTTTTCCAATTGTTGCAATGTCATAACACTCTTCCTTATCCTCCACAAGAAAGGTCACTATTACAATGTATTGCAAGTTATTCTCCTTGATGAATAAGGTCACCGCTTTTGAGTGAATCTTCTATTTTGGCACAAATTTCTACCTATCACACCAGTAGTACTTGTTCAAGGTGCTATGACTCAACCTCCACCTCCTGGACCTTGGGGAATTTTTTTTGGTCCCCTTAATTTGGTAGCTCCTTTGCATGAGCTTCCATGTGTTTCACACAAGAACATCCTAAAATTCTATGGGGATGGAAAGTAACATCCTAATGAACACATCACTTCTTTCCATATTGTTTTGGCTTTCTTGGCATTGAACACAAAGATGTAAGGTTGTTTGTTGAAACTTTACAAGGAGTAGCTATTGAGTGGTTCTACACTTTTCTTTTGGTGTTTTAATAATTGGAATACTCTCCACACCAAGTTTGAAGAAATGTTTAAGCCTACTGAAGATGCACAAGCCTTGTTAGCACAAATTATAAGCACGAGGAAAGAGGCACATGAACCCATGTGTGAGTTTGTGGCCAAGTTAAACAAGTTGGTAACAAGAATTCCCAGAGAGGCTAAATACACAAGCCATAATCTTAAGTGTTTTTTCATCAATACACAACTTCCAAAAGTAAGCTTTTGGTTGCATAGGGCAGTCATACCTAGTCTTGAATCCACTCAATAGCTAGCTACAAGTGTTGAAGATGATTTGATACTTGCTAGAAAAATAAGAATGAATACAAATAAAAAAGGGAAAGCATCTAGTTCTTCATCTTTCAATAACAAATCCAACTTTGAGGATCCCATGGTTCAAAGGTTAGAAAATGAGATTTTGGCTTTAAAGAAGCAAGTTTCTAATAATTCCTACAAGGATGTTCCTAGAAGGAAGGCTTGCTCTAGAAGCTCCACCTACCAATGCAGTTGTGGGGTATTATGAAACAAAGAAAGATGAATACACACAACCAAAATATCCTATGGAGGAAAATGGTGATGTATTCCAAGAAGAGGACGCAGTTCCAGCTAATGACTCAAACATTGGTTATTTGCAAGTTGAAAATGAATTTGATGATGAGGACCTAGTAATTGATACATATGTTTTTTTCACATGGTCACAACAGAATCAACTTGACCAAGCTCAAGTTTATGCTCCAAAAGCAAAGGAAAAACCACCAGTAACTATTACAAAAATAGGATCTCCTTTACCTTGGCAACCCAAAGATATAGCTAATAAACAAGTAAGTTATCTTTGTCCTCTTGTGATTCCTTCAATACCAAAAGCCAACATCTAGGTTCCAAAGACCAGTGTCTCCTTTTTTAAACCTATCAATGAATTTACCTTGTCTTCTTTGCAATTTTCTTTCCAATCTTTTGACATTATTGATCATGCAAAGAGGACAAAAATACAAATTTCTGAAGCCGAATACCTCAAGGATAATCTCTATCAATTCAATAGACTTGTCAAGTTTGTTAGAGACAAGGGAATTACCCCTAGTAGAGATTACTCTTCAGATGTTCTCGCTATTCCAAAGCCTAGCCTCCTCAAAATAACTCAGTTACTACTCCTTCAACTACTTCTCGAAGGATTGTCACATTCTATATTTCTTTACTTGTCAATGGATTTAAGTTAAGTAATTGTGTCATAGACTTCAGTGCATCTAATAATGTGATGCTCGCCAAGGTAGCTGCTACCTTGGGTTCGAATATCACAAATAATTTTGGCCATTGTTTCTCTATGGAGAACAAACAAGTGCCTTTAATTAGGTAGATTAAAGATGCATAGTTTACATTTGCTACATATCTAGAGAAGAAGATCAAGATGAAAATCTTGGTAGCAGATGTTTCAACATCATATGGTATTTTACTTGGATGCAATTTCTCTAAATATGTAGAACTCAACATGGATATGTTAGAGGCTAAGATACCTGTAAAGGGTGTGGTGCAAAAGTTGGTTCCTAAAAGGCAATCCAAGTTTTCAGTGACTAAGTCTAACAATTTAAGGGCTCAAATTTTATTTGATTCTTCAAATGTGAGAACTTATTATTTATAGACTGATGGGGATATTGAATCTTCATCTAGAAATACTAAGTAAGAGTTAGAAATTATTGGCTCATCTTCAACAAAAAATGAATCATCGATGATTTTTCCTTCATAGATTATGAAGCTTCAATAGATGATAAGTTATAGATTTTGAAACTACAAGCCTTGGCAATCCAAATGATGTTTGTATAATCGATTTTGATGAAAACTATTCTTC